>JAABOM020093781.1:0-28003 GCA_011800125.2 Solanum clarkiae
CAGTAAAGGTAAAGTGATATAAAGGACATAAAGTACATGATTCCATAGTATAACTAAGGGTGGTCCCTGATCTTCCATAGATGCATGGCCTTATTTGAGTTGTTACTTTATATACAGTATATCTGCCTTACATACTCAGTACATTATCCCGTACTGACGTCCCTTTACGGGGGACCTGCACTTCATGCTGCAGGTACAGGTGCTAGTAGAACTCCCTAGTAGGAGTTCAGGATATTCAGCTGCTGTCATCAAGCTCCAGGTTGCTTCGGGGCTTTGTATATATCTAGAGCTTACATATTTTTATTGCATAGTTTGTTGAGACAGGGCCTGTCCCGACCCTTACAGATGTTTTTCTCTATTTAGAGGCTTTGTAGACTATGGAAAGCACAATGAAGTCATGTCTCGCACTTTAGACAGCATGGCCCCAACGACCTAGTCATATGCATTTCCTTTTGGCTTGTTATCACTATTTATCTTCTTAAAGGCATGTCAAACGTAGAAACCCCTTATAATATTTATAGAACGCATATAGTTACAGGTTGGTTCTCCCGAGCCTTATCGGCAACGGGTGCCGGTCCGCCCTACAGGTCTTTGGGGCGTGACAGAAGAATGCCTCCAAAAGGTAGAAAAGATACCACCACAACTTTGAGATGCGAATTGAGGGATGAACCATCGGATAACGCTCAGTTAGAGGGGTCAAATGAGGAGATTAATATGCACGTTGACCATGAAGCAAATGTACCGTTGACCAGGTCTCAAGCATCAAGAGCCCCGATGGAAGTGGATAGTTCCTCCAAGTCTGAAGAAAAGGGTAATGAAGAAGGGTCAGATGACGGCCTCTCATTTTTGAATCAGAATCTATTGAGGCATCGCAAACCTAACCTGAGGAGGATGCTCCCCAACATCCGGCCGATCCTACTTATACTGTCACCTCCACCAACCCCCAAAATACGAGATGGTGTGTTCCAGGCATGAAGGAGATTTATGACAAGGGGTTGGAGCCCAAGGGTTAAGAGAAATCAGTCTGGCAATTCGATGAAGAGGCTAGGCTTAAGGATTCAAGGCTGAATAGTGTGCCGAACTTGGAAGCAGAGATTGATCGCCACGGGATAAGGTGGCTTGCACAAAGGTTGGGAAAGTATGCCCCATATGTAGTCCAGGAATTTTATGTATCCTACTACGCTACTATTCACAGAGATCTTCCCAGGCACAAGAAAGCTATTGAGCAACCACAGTTGAGCCCTAGTCAGGGGTGAAACAGTTGATATCTCTGAAGAAACTATCAGGAGGGTCCAGTTTGGGCCAAACTACATAGTAGCTCATTACATAGCTAAGTATGATAACCAGATTGCAAAGATGAGGAAGGCGGTAAATGAGAAGGATGTTGGGGTAAAAATAGAGCTCCTTAGGTGGAAAGCGGGCCAGATTTGTGAGGCGGGTGTTGAGCCTACATGGGTCAAAAACCACGTCGATTCTATTGTGAAGTCCTACCTCTCATTCTGGGGTAAGTTTTGATGGTCTATTATCCGTTGGCACGTCAGACCTACATTTACGGATAATGTGATCACATTGGAGAAAAATGTACTACTAGCTAGCATTCTAGTTGGCTACAAGATTGACTGGGCTCGCATTATAGCAGAGAAGATCCACGAGTCAGCAATCCGTACTCGAACTGCACTGTCTTTCCCCTTCTTAAAATATAGGTTATCCCGGCCTGATTAAGGCTGATGAGAACTCGATGGCCCTACAGAAAGCAGTTTCTCCTCTCATACCAGATCTATTCATAGACTCAGGAGTAGCTAGTAGATGAGGCAGTGTAGGATTCCTTAGCCATGGAGGCATTGAGCAGGGACCGAGAGCAGCAGATAGCACAAGGAGAGGGTAACTCGCATATAGCTGTAGCCCAGACCGTCGAGGAGGATACTGAGGCCCAAGACCTCGATGACCAGATGGATGCCGGTCCTTGAGCACCATGTGTTTGATACTTTTGACCCCAACCCTTATTTGCTACATTTGGATACTTTATTCCTTGTTTTAGACAATATTTTCTTTATGTTAGTTTTTGGATACCTTTAAATGTTTTGTTTTGAATGTTTGTCTTAATTATTTTTTGGATATTTTATTTTACATAGTTGGTTATTGGTATATGTGTGTGTGTGTGTGTGTTTACTTTGAGGACAAAGTCTTTTCTTTTGGTGGGGTGTGGGAAGTTATAGATTAGGGTGAAGTTTGAGTAACCTCGAGTCCATAACTTCCCCTATTTTTAATCCTAAGATTTTCTTGCCATGTTTCTTTTTCCTTGTGGATGCTTTTAATTTCTATTGAACCGGGATATTTAGGTAGTGTAGATAATCTGTAGATATATAGTAGTTACTATCTTTTGGCATATATATAATCTTGAAAATGCTTTTTGAATATTTTGAAAAATTAGTACCCTCAAATTATTTGAGATTGTTGGTTATTATTGCAATCATGCATGTGATTATCTGGCAATGTTTGTTCTGATAAAGAAAAGGCAAGTTGATTCTTGAAGCATGACATGTGAGTCTGTACTTGATTGTGATGTGATATGATGTCATGTGTGTGTGAGTTTATTTTGCCACATTCATGTATTATGTATGGACTTAGAACATGCCTTATTACTCTGAGGTTGGACTAGTGATTTGGTTTATAGGGAAAGGATCTTAGGCCATTGTTCTTTTAATGATCTTACTTTTGCCTAAATGACCTACCAAATGTGATAGTTTATCCCTTGTTCCAAATTCTTGAGCTTTTCATGTACCTGTTCTTTCTTGACACCTAGCTAGCCTAGCCTTGTTTTATGAAATACCTTGATATTGGCCCTGGTCTATCCTTGAACATGTTAACCTTGATGGAGGCTAAAAGCTTAAGTTGAGGGTGGCTACAAATCATGGCCCTGGTTTGGGAAATAGATATTATTTGTTTCACCTCAGACTAAAAGCCTAAGTTGAGGGTGGTCTTTATTATGGTAAAATAATGAAAATTAGGTGGTTAGTTAGGAAAGAAAGAAGGAAATGACAAATTCAGGTGCTAGGTGAGAAAAAGAAAAGAAAAGTTGCCTTAGATTGAGGAGAATAGCAAAAATGAGTTCAAAAATATGGCGCAACTGAAAAAGAGAAAGAAAGAACTCGGGAAAAGCTTAAAAAGGAAGAATAAGTGTGGATTTAGTGGAAATGGTTGAGGTTTGGAGGTAAGAGTGTTGAAAAATATGGTTTAAGGATAGCTTTTAGTCACTACTTGCCTAAAATGCCTTATTAAAGCCCCATGAGCCTATGTTACAAGCCCATTAAGTCCTAAAGTTATCTAAATCCACATTGTCATCAGTCCGGAGTTGAGTAGATGCAAGCGTATGGTGTAAGACATTATGCATGAATTTTATTTGTGAGAGTGAGAATGCTTGCACTATCCCTAAATATGCATTTTGAGTGAGAAAGAGGGACTTCTTTTCTATGAGGGCATTTGCACAGCATGATTGGCATATGACTAGTCCACTGATTGTGGATTGTTGATACTCCTTCGCTTGTCACAGTTGGATTACCGAATACATCTTTGTGTCTTGGTATGCTTAGTAGCTCTGCAATCAGGTTTTGGAAATGAGATTTAGGTACCTGAAGTGGAGTTAAATGATGTATATGCCATTAGAATGTGTTTCTCATTTTCTACTTAGATTGAGTTGTCGCTTGAGGACAAGCAACTGTTCTAAGTTGAGGGAGTTGATGTGCTATAAAAATACAACATATTTGGTGCCTAAAACATGGGATTTTACAAGTTCTTAATGTGGCTTTTTATGGTTTTTATGTTGTTATTGTAGAAAAGATAGGTTGGCATGATTTTGGAAGAAAATTGCAGATTTTGCTGAAATGCAGGACATACGAGCCATCCTACGAGTCGTAGCCCAAGATACGAGTCATAAGGTGCTCTCGTAGCAAGAAACAGTGATCAAAATCAGGAATCTACTAAATGGAGGTCAACCTACGAGGCCACTCTATGAGTCGAAGGTCGCACTACGACTCATATAGGTGGGATCATAGCAAGAAATAGTGAGCTAAAAGTTTGGACCAAGAACTGAAGGCCTAGACTATGAGAAAAGCATTCGACTCAAAGCCTAAGAAATAACTCGTAACAGTGGGTCGTAACAATCACGTCCAAAATGCCAAGTGTTGACTACATGACCCCGATTACGACTCGTAAGGTTACCCTACGAGTCATACATGTGCGACATATCTGCTGCCAACTATCTTTTCTATTTAATATTTAGGGTAAAAATGTAAATAGTATAAATACTTAATGAAAGGGTTTTAGAAGGAGACTTCAGACTATGAATATTGGGTTCCACACTTTGAATATTCTAAGGGTTTTCTAAGGGTTAGTGTAGATTTTCATTTTTTAATTTGAAGACCCACTTTGGGAATTGCAAAAAATCATATTTTGTACTTATTCTCCACTAATCCAAGCTTGTGGTTTGCAACTTGAAGGTGTTCTTGTTCTTCATTGTTTTGGGTAAACTCTCAACTATGTCTTCTATTTTCATTGTTGTTGATTTTGCCTTAATCATGAGTAGCTAAGCACCCACAACTTGGTGTTTTGGGAACCATGAGTAGTTGACTTGAAATAACATAGACATGTGCGTTTCTTTGATTGGGATTTTGCATGTACTGTTTATTTCTCTTTATTTTGATTGATGTTTGGTGGTGGCCAACACCAAACCTCGCCTACTATCACGATCCCAACCAAGGTAGTGATGAATAGGAAAAGGGAAGTAGATGACAGGATTCAATTGATGTGTTCTCATCTAATCAACCAAGCCTGACCAAGGGGAGATTGACTAGGACAATGGGTAACGGTTAGTTAGCACACCATGGTTGCCGACCAAGCATCATGGTGAAATTTGATTTTCACCTTCACAAGAGGGATGGAAGAACCTAAGTTACCGTCCTACATACGAACTCCCATTAGGGTTATGTTGTCTAGGGTAATTGAGTCAGCGAATCATAGGGAACAAAATTCCCAGGTTGTCCCTAAATTTGAGTGTTTTCTTGCATAATTAGTGTAGGATTAGTTTTTGCTCTTCTTTCTGAATCACAAGCCCCTCCCTATTCTTAGAGACTTTAGTAATCGATGCTTGAAATGATTGATAGTGGATCTATATAGTCAAGCCCGTATTTCCTGTGGATTCGACCCTAACCTTCGGTTAGGTTTATTGCTGACTACGACTACTTTGTTATTGGAGCGTGATCATCATGTTGTTAGTTCCAACTTCTACCAAATATGTCTGTGCCATGACAAGAAATGGGATTAAAAGTGCACAAGTGGACAATACTTGGTGAAATCTTGGAAAGTGGGTTAAAGTGCAAAAAGGTAGAGAAAAGTAGTTTCACTGACATACTCGGTGATCCACCAAACACTCATGAAGATTTCCTATCTATGCAAAAACAAGGGTTCTAGGTCAAGTCAAGAAGGCATTCAGGTTTGATGGAGCAAACCAAACTCGGTGATCCGCTGAAGTGCACAAGTGATCGCCTAAAGTTGTAATGCCCAAAGCCCAAAAACACTAACAAGAAGATAACATGATGGATATTTTAATGCATCACCAAATTGGATTGATGGAGAAAAGGGTCATCGCCTGATGTTGCAGAAGAGGAAGCCTTATAAAGATGTATAAGAAGGCGGTCTAGTGCACATTTGGCGCATCGCCGGAGTGCTCCGATGGACGGCCTTGACAATCGAATAGTATTTTACAGCACAAACTCTAACACAAATGTATGGAGTATATAAGTAATTTTCAAAAGGACATTTTATATGTTTTGTTTATCAAATATTAGAATGATGAGTTTGTAGTAGTAGTACATAGAACATTCCTCTTAGAGTTCAAGGGAAGTTAGGGTTTTGAAGCTTTTGGGTATCAAATTTGAGAAGTTTTGCTAGTGATAATCAACTAATTTGTACTCAATATTGTTACCCATGATTTTTTCTACTATGTATGGTATTTAAACTCTAATTTTTAGAACACGTGGCTAAAACCCCCATGTTGGGGGTATGCTAATGATATGGGTCTTTGATTTATCTATTGGGTCTTTGATATCTTGACTTATCTGTAGTTGATTTAGGTGAATTCATATCCACTCCTTTGTTTAATTTATAATTTCAAGATTGCAAACTTGGGGTCTTACTTTAGATCTTTGATTGTTACCTTAGTCGAAACTATTAGAATGTGAATGGATATAATGTTTGAAAACCTCTTGGGGTTTCAGTTGAAGTCCGTAGCCATGGATTCAGTAGCCAAGATATTAGGGGTTTTGCTGAGACTTCTTAGTCCAAGCATGTCCTCGGGCGTCCGCGTATGATTTCTTAGCTGACTCAAATGAAACACCCATGTATCATAGCTGATTTGGGTTACAACAAACCTAGCCTATTCACCCAATATCAACTCATTTAGACTAGCATCTAGACCCAACTGGTAGATCAATTCCCATAGTTGCATTTCGCAAATATTTTCCCTTAATTATTGTTAAAATCATTAGTTAGAACTCGTTTAGCTAAACTCTTATTTTTATTATTGTAGTCCCTCAGATCCTATAATTACTTGGTCCAATAAGTCACTTCTGCCTTGTACAATGATTTCTTATGCGATCGACCCCAACATCTAAAGTTGTTTTATTATCCTGATGACGACCGCCCCTTCTACCTTTGAGTAGTTAGGTTGAGCAACATCACTGGGTATGCAAACTTCATGAAGGACTTGGTCACAAAGAAGTGGATTGTGATCTGGGAGCTCTCTCAAGAGCTTCAATATTGCAGTGTGATTGCTACAGGGTCCTTGGTGCAAAAGATAGAAGATCTTGGAGCATTTACCATACCCTGCACCATTGGAAATATTGGGTTCGCAAGGGCATTATGTGATCTAGGTGCCAGCATAAATCTGATGCCCCTTGCGGTCTTCATGAAGCTAGGACTAAGGACTCCTACTCCTGCAAGCATGTGATTATTGATGGTTGATCGAATGGTGAAGAAGCCTATGGGGATATGGTATGACATCCTTGTCAAAGTAGATATATTCATACTCCCCATAGACTTTGTGATCCTGAATTGAAAAGTCGAGTTCGAAGTCCCAATCATCTTAAGAAGGTTTTTCCTAGCCACTGAACGAGCACTAGTGAATATGGAATTTAGCCAACTTAAGTTTAGATTGAATGATAAAGAAGTCATCCTCAACATCTTCGATCGATGAAGAGCCCAGATGACTTGAAGATGGAAGTTTGGTCACTTGATGAGGTCTAACTACCCAAGTTATCCAAGTCGTGCTGCATTAATGACTCTGGCACTTCTTGGGAGGAAATCCTAGGTAGAGACCGGCGTGTAGACACCCAAGTATGTTTTTTCACCCCTATGCTTTATTATTATATCAGGTGCATTAAGATGCAAATTCTTTTTGATAGGTTGTGGACAGTTATAGGCCTCAATGAAATTTGAGTAACTATGGCCTATAACTATCAAAAATTCTGAGTCCAAGGTATTTTCTTGTTTGTGTTCTTTTTTCCCAAGGACATTTATGTTTTGTTAAACTAGCATGATTAGGAATAATAGGTGTATTAGTAGCATGTACTACTGAAATCTATAGAACATGTTAGTTTTTGTGTAAAAAAATGATACCCACCAGAAATTTTGTTAGTTACTCTTGATAACAACCATGCATATTTGATTATTTGACAGTGTTTGTTCTATAAGTGAGGTCTATTTATGTCAAACAGCATGATGTGCGAGTCTATGTTAATAGTGTAATCAGTATCATATGTGTGTGAGCTTTCTTTGCTAAACTCTTATACTGTGTTTTGATTCAGTACTTGCCTTTTTACTCTTACTTAGATTGTAAGTTAGTTGGTTAGGAAAGGATCTTAGGATATTGTTCCTACTAGTCCACTTAGCCTAAATGATCAACCAAATATGAAATATCCATTGATTCCTCTGATTGAGCCTTGCATATACCATTTTCTTTGTAAAAACCTAAGTACCTAACCTCGTTGAATGTAAAATCCTAGAATTGATCCTAGTCCTTCCTTGAATATTATACACCTTTACTGAGGCAAAGAGCTTAAGTTGAGGGTGGCTACCAAAAGTGGCCCCGGTGCATAGGTTGCATATTGTGCACCTCAACTCAAGCCAAAAGCCTAAGTTGAGGGTGGCTAATATAAGGATAATTACATACAATGGGGTGGAAGCTAGTGATACATTGAAAAAAGGGATAAAAATGTGCTATAGGTGCAAGAAAAATGGATAGATGCCTAAACAATGAGCTAAAATAAAAATGATGTGAAATAGAAGGCAATGAGCTAAAAATTAGAGTTAAACCCAGAAAAATCTTGAAATACGAAAAAGGAAGAATGAATTGAAAATTGATAGTGTTGGTAGGGAAAAAGTGTAGAATAACATAGTATCAAGAAGGTCATTAGTCACTATGTTCGCAAACACCAAACCAAAGCCCCCTGAGCCTACGTTTCAATCCAAGAAAGTCTTATTGTGATCCTAGTCCAAGTATCGAAGGTCATGATCGTGAGTATAGGGGTAAGCATATGGTATTGAGCATGGTATTTGAGCATCTATTATGAGAGTAGGTGATTTTGTCTAGTCCCAAGCATTGAATCAGAAAATATTATCATGAGCGGTATATGGGACTTCTTTTTGTGAGGGCATTTGTATTGCACTGTTGATTCTAGACTAATTCAGTAATTATTGCTTATCCGTAGTGATCTTGCTTGCCATAATTGCACCATCACATGCATTGATCTATGTTGGTTTGCATGATAGCTATCTGATATGCATTTATGAGTGGCAGGGGTATCTGTATTGAGTTGGAGATAATGTGTGACATTAGATTGAGGTTTGTGTGTTGTTGTACTTATTATGCATATTGAGTCCATTGCTTGAGGACAAGCAACAATTTAAGTTAGGGTGTTAATATGCTATCAAAATATAGTACTTTTGATGCTTAAAACTTGAAATTTTGTATGTTCTCAAAGTTTATGTTTGTTTTTTAGGATTACAGGATAAGGCATGATTTTGGCCTAGTTATACAGTTGCTACTATTTTTGCGAGTGACAAATGAGGTTCCGTTCCCAGAGGATCAGAAGTTGGGATTTTCTGAAAAGTCATCAGATAAAGCCCTATACGAGTCGTAAGTTTGAATGCAACCCATAGAAAGGTCTCGTAGAAGCTAGCTCAAATTGAAGAATGAAATCCATGAAGCCCCAAAATGGGTCATAGAACTTTGTACGACCCATAGACCTGCTCGTATTGCCTGCTAAATCCAGTTTTCCTATTTTGATTTGGATTTGTATTTTAAATACTATGCATAGAGTTTTTAGGTTATTCTCAGTAGAGAATGTGAGAGAGGAGAGAAGAACGACCAGTAACATTGAGAGAAACACTTGGAACATATTTGTCATTTTAATTCATACTTTATGATTTCCATTGAAGAGTTTGGATTTCTTGTTCTTAAATTCATCCTTGTAAGTTCTCAATTATGTTATTCTGTGTCATGATTCTTGTATCTATAGTGAGTATGTATAGCTAAATCCACAACTTGGATTGTGGGAACTATGAAGAACTAACAAGGTAAAATCAGATAATTCATAGTTTTTGGAAAGTGTGCATACATGTATTAATTAATTCTCGTTGTTTAGATTGCTTTTCAACGGTGACCAATATTAGAACTCACCTAGTTTCTATTGACTGGAACAAGGTAGTAATGAATGGGAAAAGAGATTAATTAACAGGATTAGATCGATTTCTTCTCATCTAATCAACTTAACTGGGTCAAAGGGAGGTTGTACTACAACAATAGGTAAGGGTTAGTATTGTCACATTATGGTATGGATCAAATCACGTATTGAAATTTACCTCTTACTTGGATCAAAGGGTTTGGTAAACTTAACTTACCGTTCTGCATGCAACACATTAGAAAAGAATGCAATTATCTGGTAATACCAAGTTACGAAATCATCGGGAATACAATACCCTAGTTACTCTTCTCACTGGTTTCGCCCACTTATTTTAGTCTAGGATTACTTTCTGCAAATTAAAAATCCCCTCCTTTTCGGGACATAAGTAAGGTAATTGACCTGAATTGTTTGAAATTACCCTAAGTCTACCATATTTCCTATGGGATTGACCCATACCTCAGTTAGGTTATATATCTTGACAATGACCGCTTGAACCTTCAAAAGAAGGTATAGCTTGGGTGACATTACTATCCCTTGAACAGAACAAAATCGTGTCACCAGAATAGGAGAGATGATTAATCATTGGACTCCACTTAGGCATTCCATAGCCAATAAAGTTCCTGTCTCTATGCAAGTTATTTGAACTTCTTGATAGAACCTCAACAACTATGATGAACAAGGTAGGCGATAAAGGATCACCTTGCTTCAACCTTGGTAGACTGAAAAAGTCTATGAAGTTGCCCATTTATAATGACTGAGTACCAGTTATTTGATAGCAGCCTCCATACCATATTAATGAGAACCTTTGAGAAGCCAAACTTCCTCAACAACTTTGTAAGAAATACCCAACAAACAAGCTTTAGCTATGTCTAGATTCACCACCATATTTTTTGTTTAATTCTTCTATTAATATCAGCAATGATCTACTAAGCCAGTAACACATTTTCTATGATACTTCTGCCCTTCACAAAACTAGATTGGTTAGCAGAGACTATCTTTGGTAATACCTTAACAAGTCTTTCATGTAGAAACCTGGAGATAACCTTGATGATAAAACAACTCAGAATAACTCAGAATGATGGACCTTAATTCACAAAAGGTCCTTACAATTTCGTTTTTTGGAAGCAACACCAAGTTGATGTGAGTTATGTACCTCCAATACTTGACCAGAAAAAATCTCTCACTATTTTGGTGATTTCTTCAGTATATTGATGTGTTGTTAAAATACAAAACTTTTGATGCTTAAAACTTGGAATTTTGTGTGTTCTCTATGCGATATTAGTAGATTTGATGTGTTTTTGTGTTTATTTTTGCAGGATTACAAGGTTGGCACAATTTTTGGCTAAGTATGCAGAATCTGCTGAAGTAGAGGTTCCACGAAACCCTTTTACGAGCCGTAGATAATTTTACAGGCTGTAAATATGGTTTCATAACAAATTCCAGTGAAGGGTGATTTTCTGAAGTTGAGTCTATGAACATGCAGATGAGCCGTAAAAGACTTTACAAGTCATAGACTTGCTTTCGTCCCTGAGGATCAAAAATGAGGAATTGCTGAGAATAATCAGAGGAAATACCCTATGAACCGTAGAACTTTCTATGGGCCATAGAGGAGTGTCATAGAAGTCATCCCCAATTGTTAATAATCAATCCATGAAATCCCATTTACAGGCCGTAAAATTTTTTATGGCCCATAAAAGTTGTCGTAGAGTCTGCCAACCCAATTATCCTATTTTGTTTTGATTTTGTAGTTTAAACACTATAAATAGATTTTTTAGGTTATTTTTCATAAGGAATAGTAGACAAAAAGCAAGGAATAGTAGACAACAACAAGTAGAGAACAATAGACAACAAGAAAGAAATAGCAGAGAAGCGTGAGAGAGCTTGAGAAATGCTTGTAAAACTTCTTTCATCTTTCCATTTCAATCTTGTGATTCTCATTGAAGAGTTTGGATTTCTCGTGCTTAATTCTCATGTGTAAGTACTCAATTATGTTATTCAAATTCATAAGTCTTCCATTTACACTGATCATGAGTAGATAAATCCACAACTAAGGTTGTCGGAACCATGAGGGACTAACAAAGTAAAATCGAATAATTTGTAATTCTTGAAAAGTGTGCATGCATGAATTAATTAATTCTCTTTGTATTGAATGCTTTTATGGTGTCCAACATTAGAACCTTTCTAGCGTTACTGACTGAATCAAGGTAGTAATGAATAGAAAAAGAGATTAATTAACTGAATTCGATTGATGTTTCTCGTCTAATAAACCAAATTGGGCCAAGGGGAGGTTGTATTAGAATTATAGGTAAGGGTTAGTAATGTCACACTGTGGGTTGGACAAAATCAACATGTGAAATTCCCCTCTCGCCTAGGCCAAAGGGTTTAGTGAACTTAACTTACCATTCTGCATGCTACACACCGGAAAGAATTCGATTATCTGGTAATATTGAGTTAGGGAATCATTGGGAACACAATACCTTAGTTCCTCTTCATATTATTTTAACACTTGTCTTAGCTTAGAATTACTTTTCATAGTTATTATAACCCCCCCCCCCCTTTTGGGGAGATAAGTTGGTTAATCAACTCGAATTGCATTGAATACTTCTAAGTCTACCATATTCCCTGTGGGATTCGACCCTAACCTTGGTTAGGATATATATCTTAACAATGATCGCTTTAGCCTGAAAAAGGAGGTGTAGCTTGGGCGACATCAAGATTTTGGAACTGTTGCTAGGGAATACAACTAGACTTGTCTAATTCAAGTAATTTGGGAATTAATCCTTATTTCCCTCATTTTAGGTTTTGTTGTTTTTTGTTTTCTTTGAGGGTACAAGTGTAGTGTATGTCCAATACGCAAAGTCGAGGCATTCCCTTGACTTTATTTGACCCAGAGATCTAGAGAAGACTAAGAAGGATGGCCTAAGATAATGCAAACAACATGGAAAATATAGCTCTAAACTAGAATGAGAATAAGAATGTGAATAATAATAACCCACCTCCTCTTGAGAACATTGCTCCATAGCCACAAGACTTCAATGCCGAAGCTTATCAGTGCAACCAATACCAGCTGAACCGCATAGCTGTAGAGGTACTAGAAGTATTGTGTTACCACCTCTACCAGCTGATACCAAGTTCGTGGTTTTGAGTGGGTTGCTTCAGATACTGTAGAACCATGGGTTCTTCATAGGCTTACCATCAAAGGATCCGCATAGTCATCTACACAACATTGCATTTGTCTACAAGAGTGTAATAGGAACATAGAATCTGTCTATAGATGTTGTGGGACTTTGTGCTTTCCCATTATATCTGACAAGCAATGCAACTTGTGGCTATTCGAACTCTCCTAGAGTTTGATCACCAGTTGTGTTGAGTTACAAAAGGACTTTTTAGAGAGGTACTTCCCAAGATCGAAGAAGCTCAAGTTTAAAGATTACATCAACTTTGAGCAACTGCTTGTGACTCGATCAATACTACATAATAGTGATTCCCAAAGTGCTTGAGGAGTATCTCAGACCACAAAATTACCCATGATTCTAGTCAAGCATGTGATGATACCATCATGGAGGACATGTTATTAGATCAACCATTTCCAAGGATTGTTGAAAGGATGGAAGGATGGTCAAGACAAATTGTGCATAGGGGCAAAGAGACAAGTCATCTACCAAAAGTTCTTGCGTTCTCAGTATTAGTTCGGAGAAAGCTAAAATAGATGAGGAGATGATTCAAGAGCTTTCCTAGATCCACAATGGTATGGAGGTGATGATGAAACAGAATTAGGAATGAGTTAATATAGTTGTTCATAACCTTCGCGAGCACCCATGTACGATGATCCCTACCATGACGAGGACACTTGCTCATTTCTAATTAAATGGGGGGTTTTCAGACCAAAACCAAGGGTCAAATCAGGACTATTGGTGCCAAGGTCAAGGAAAACAAGGTCAGAACTATAATTGAGATGGTGCTTTCAGAGATAATCGTGGAGGCTGTTATAATAGGAATCAGGGCCAAGACAAAGACGCAGATTAGGGACACAGAGATGGCTAAGAAATGGTCCATATATGCCACCATAGAATCATGACATCGGAGCTAGCAATCCTAGAGTTGAGGAGATGTTTGAATGACTGTTGAAGAAAAAGCTGAGACACAGGATGAGACTCTGAGGAAGATGAAATATTACATCTCTAGTATAAATCAAATAGTGAGTTTTATTCTGTTGCCATAAACAGCTTGAGAAGCAGTTTAGTTAAGTGCTAACTCAACTCAACCAGCGTCGGAAAGGTACACTGCCTATCAACACAATTTAAAACCTAAAGAATGAGGGGCAGTGCATGGCGGTTACTACTCATGGTGGCAAGAGTACATTTGATCCTCCCATGCTAGTAGATGATGATGATGTTTGAGAGGAAGCAATTAAGGTCAATGATGTTGATACTAGAGTTGATCATGTCAAGGATGGGGTGAGCGATACTGCAAAGGCATCATGAAGCTAAAGCCCATTCCTAGGCCTCCTCTCCCTTTCCCTTAAAGAGTCAAAAAGAAGGAGGAGGAGGGAAAGTTCAAGCACTTTCTCTCCATGCTGAAACAACTCTCCATCAACATCTCTCTCATTAAGGCATTAGAGAAGATGCTAGGGTATGCGAAGTTTATGAAAGACATGGTTACAAAGAAGAGCACTATGAGTCAGGTTCTCTCCCAAAAGCTTCAACATTGTAGTGCAATTGCCACAAGGTCCTTGTGTAGAAGCAAGAAGATCTTGGCACTTTTACCATGCCTGCACTATTGGAGATGTAGAGTTTGTAAGGGCGTTATGCGACCCTGATGCCAGCATAAATCTAATACCCCTTGAGGTCTTCAAGAAGTTAGGACTGGGAGCCCCTACTTCGACGAGTACATGGTTTTAATGGCTGACCGCATGTTGAAGAAGCCTAAGGGGATAATTTATGATATGCTTGTCAAAGTTGAGAAATTCATATTCCCCACAAACATTGTGATCCTAGATTGCAAAGTTGACTTCGAGGTCCCAATCATCTTGGGAAGGTCATTCCTAGTCACTGATCTAGCACTAATGGATATGGAAGTTAGACAACTCAGATTTATATTGAATGACGAAGAAGTTGTCTTTAATATCTGTTAGTCAAAGAAGAGGCTAGATGTTCTGAGAAGGATGTTTAGGCACTTGATAAAGTCTGAGTACTCAAATTGTCTATGTCGTGCTGCAACAATAAGTTAGGCGTTACTTGGGAGGCAACCCAAGGGAGACACTGGTGCTTAGGCACCCAAGTATGTTCTTTTTTACCCCGATACTTTATTTTACATTTTCGATATGCGTTGAGGACAATGCACCTCTTTTTCGATGAGGTATGGGTAGTTATAGGCCTCAATGAAGTATGAGTAGCCTTGGCCTATAACTATCCCAAATTTCGAATCCTAGCGGTTTTCTTGCTTATGTTCTTTGTCCCTATGAATATTTAATTCCTATTGAATCCACATTTTTAGGATGTGTAGGTAGTATTGGTAGCATGTAGTACTAATATCTATGGCATATATGTGTTTTGTGTGCATTTGTGTGAAAAAAATTATACTCACTAAATTTTTGTTAGATAGTCTAGATAGCAACCATACATGTTTAATTGTGTTGACAGTGCTTGTTCTGATAAAAGAGGATAAAATTGAGATAAAAATTATGATCTGAGAGTCTGTGTTGATAGTGTAATCAGTGCCTTGTGAGGGTGAGCTTACTTTGCAACTCATGTATTGTGTTTCAATTCAGAACCTGCCTTGTTACTCTGACTTAGACTCTAGTTTAGTTGATTAGGAAAAGATCTTAGACCTTTGTTCATAACAGTCCACTTAGCCTAAATAACCAACCAAATGTATGAAAAATCCCTTGATCCTAATGTTTGAGCCTTACATGTACCTTTTCTTTATAAACACCTAAGTGGGCTAATCTTATTAGATGTAAAATTCTAAAATTGACCCTAGTCCTTCCTTGAACATTATGCAGCTTGACTGAGGCAAAAAGTCTAAGTTGAGGGTGGTTACCAAAAGTGGCCCTGGTTCTTAAGTTAAATATTGTGCACCTCGGCTCAGGCCAAAAGCCTAAGTTGAGGGTGGTTGGTGTAAGGGTAAATACAAAAGTAGGGGGAAAACTTAGTGATACATGGAAAAGGAGAAAAGAAGTGTATTGGGTGCAAGAAAAATGAGTTGTCTTAGCAATGAACTAAAAAGAAAAATGATGTGAATATACAAGGCAAAAGGCTGAAAAAAATGAAAATAAAGCAACCAGAAAATCTTGAAATAGGAGAAAAGGAGAATAAGATGAAAAGTAACAGTGTTGGTAGGGCCAAGAGTAGAAAAACACATTGTCAAGAAGGGTCTTGAGTCACTATGTTCCCAAAACATCATACCAAAGCCCCCCAAGCCTATGTTACGAGCCAGTAAAGTCCTAAAGTGATCCTAGTCCAAGTAGTCAAAGGTCATATTCATGAGTAGATGGGAAAGTATATGGTATTGAGCATGATACTTGAATGTCTTTTGCGAGAGTGAGTGATTTTGCATAGTCCCAAGGTTATACCATAAAATTACATTGTGAGTGAAATATGGGACTTCTTTCTATGAAGTCACTTGCATTGCATTGTTAACATTAGACTAATTTAGTGATTGTGAATTGTTGATAATTACCCCCACTTGTCATAGTTGCATTGTCACATGCATTGATCTGTGTTGGTTTGCTCACTAGCTATCTGATGTGTTTTGAAAGCGGTGTGGGTATTTGTGCTTAAGTTTGATGTGATGTATGCCCATTAGATTAAAAGTTTATGTGTTACTGTGTTACTTATGTAGATTGAGTCCGTCGCTTGAGGACAAGCAATAATTTTAATTTGAGGGTATTGATGTGCTATCAAAATACAGCACTTTTGATGCTTAAAACTTGGAATTTTGTGTGTTCTCGATGCGATGTTAGTGGATTTGATGTGTTTTTATGTTTGTTTTGCAAGATTATAGGGTTGGCACAATTTTTGGGCTAAGTATATAGAATGTGCTGAAGCAGAGGTTCCACGAGACCCTTTTACGGGTTGTAGATACTTTTACGGGCCATAAAGATGGTTTCGTAACAAATTCCAGTGAAGGGTGATTTTCTGAAGTTGTGTCTACGAACATGTAGACAAGTCGTAGAAGAGTTTATGAGTCGTAGACTTGGTGTCATGCCCTAAGGATCAGAAAGTGAGGAGTTGCTGAAAAGTCATTAGACGAAACCTCCTATGAGCCGTAGAAGGGTTTCATAGAACTCAGCCCCAATTTTGAATAAGCAATCCATGAAAGCCCATTTACGGGCTAGGTGAAATGTTATACGGCCCGTAGAAGCTGTCATAGAGTTTGTCGGCCCAGTTATCCTATTTCATTTTGATTTTGTATTTTAAACACTATAAATAGATTTTTTAAGTTATTTTTCATAAGGAACAGTAGACAACAACCAAGGAATAGTAGATAACAAGCAGGGAACAATAGACAACAAGTATGAAATAGTAAAGGAGTATGAGAGAGCTTGAGAAACACTTGTAAAATTTCTTTCATCTTTCGATTTCAATCTTGTGATTCTCATTGAAGAGTTTGGACTTCTTGCGCTTAATTCTCTTGTATAAGTTCTCAACCATGTTATTTAAATTAATAAGTCTTGCATTTACACTGATCATGAGTAGCTAAATCCACAACTAGGGTTGGGGAACTAATAAGGTAAAACCAGATAATTTATAATTCTTGAAAAGTGTGCATGAATATATTAATTAATTTTGTTCATATTGAATGTTTTCTAATGATGGAGAACATTAGAACCCGCCTAATATTACTGACTAGATCAAGGTAGTAATGAATAGAAAAAGAGATTAATTAATGGGATTCAATTGATGTTTCTCATCTAATGATCAACTGAACTGGGCCAAATGGAGGTTGTACTGGAACAATATGTAAAGGTTAGTAATGCCATACTACGGGGATGGACCAAATCACATAGTGAAATTTACCTCTCGTTTAGGCTAAAGGGTTTGGTGAACTTAACTTATCGTTTGACATACTACACATTAGAAAAGAACTTGATTATCTTGTAATACTGAGTTAGAGAATCATGGGAAACACAACACCCTAGTTCCTCTTCATACTTATTTAACAATTGTATTAGTTTAGGATTACTTTTTATAGTTTTAGTGAAGGCCCCCTGGAGAGATAAGTTGGCTAATCAACCCCAACTGCATTGAATTCGTCTAAGTCTACCATATTCCCTATGGGATTCAACCTTAACCTTAGTTAGGTTATATATCATGTCAATGACTGTTTTAAATTCAAAAAGGAGATGTAGCTTGGGCGACATAATAAACTTGTAAAACCATCTGGACCAGCAACACTAGCACCATTAAGTGAGACTACAGCCTATTTCACCTCTTCTCTACCATGAAGCTGAATTATCTTCTCACTTTCCTCATGTGAAATACTAGATGGTACGCAATCAAGAATTGTATAATCTTGGTTGCCTCCAGTTTCATAGAATTGTTCCTTATATACATAAATAGCTTCTTCCCCTATTTTTGCTTCCTCCTTCAAAGTTAGGCCCTGTTCATTTGAGATTTCTAAAATTTGCATTTTCCTTCTTTTCCCTTGCACATAGAAATGAAAGAATTTCATGTTTTTGTCTCCCTATACAAACCATTTAATCTCAGCCTTTTGCTTTTGGAAATCATCCTCCGGTCGCAGGTATCTTTCCAGATCAGCCTCCACCTTACTCAATTCTGCCCTATTCTCTAGAGTAGGCATGATTTCAAGTTGGGCTTCTTTGACCTTAATAACACCCTCCAGAGTTGTTATTTGCACAAAAATATTTCCAAATTCCTCTTTACTCCATCCAGCTAGGGCCTTTTTTACTCTTTTCATTTTTGCATGAAGTTCCAAAAAAAGGACACCCTATGAAATCAGCCTTCTAGTTATGTTGAATAATTTCTTTGAACTTTTTATGCCTACACTTGAAATTCAAAAATTGAAAAAGTTTACTAATGCTCTTGACCTTTGAATTATTGACATGTACAGGTGCATGATTTGATCCTTGTTGGATAAATTGTGGTGCCTTTACCAAAGGAAAAATATCACACAATTCTTGATTCACCAAAATTTGATCTAGCCTTTTTTAAAATAAATGCCTCATTTATTTTTCTATTCCACCATGTGAACTTGCTGGCACTGAATTTCACCTCATGCAGAGCACAGGCACTGATACACTGTGCAAACCCAGTCGCTTCATGTTGAGTAAAACCCACCCACCCCCTCCCCCCCAAGTTTCTCTTCTTCAGATAATATGACATTGAAATCTTCACCTACCATCCATGGACACCTAGTTGTATCTCTGGCCTCCAAATCTTCCCATAACTCTATCCTTTCTGTGGCACTACATCTTGCATAAACTAAGGTCACAAAGAAGTCATTATCTTCCTACAGTTAGCTATAGCATTATCAAAGTCCAAAATGGTTCTAAACTGATGAATCTCTTCCGGATCATCAAAAGGTTCAATTCGAGAAATAAATGAGTAATGGAATCTTCTATTTAGCTCAGCTAATCTTTCAAAGCATTTTGAGTATTTATTGATCTAATATTTCGAAATAATGCTTTGTCAATCATTGTTCCCAACTAGTAGTTCTCCCCCTACTACTCCTTATTTATGTGTCGATCATAGTCATCCCTATCATTCCCTGGTGTACCATTTATGGATGTATCTATGATGTCAACATGGTAATTTTGATTTACTATGCTCCCTCCAATGCTTTCATCATTTTTTGCTGCTTTCCTTCGCCTTGCGATCTGAGTAACTAACTAGTATAAGTGTAGTATTTGCCTTTGCTACCTTATCACCTTGTAACTCTGTTGCCCTATCTTATCACCTGGGGGGTTTTCAGATGATTCCCATCTCCTTTTTGTCATGGAAAATATTTTCCACCCACTCTTTAGTAGATTGATCTACTGCCTATTTGTCCTTATTTGCCTTCTGGTTTTCCTTCTTTTCCTGCTGATTTTCCTTGGGTTACCTTGTATCCTCATTATTGTCTAAATTGGCAAATCGGTTCTTAATTGTTACCTACTGCCAAACTTTTTCGGGCTGATTTTTCCACCCACCTTGTCATTTTTTTCTTTTGTTCAACAAACCCCTTCTCCTTATTGTTATGATGATCATTTACCACCTTAATTATTATCTTTCTCTATAGGTGTCTTCTTTTGTTCCCCTACTTATTCTCCTCAACCTCCTATTCCTCTACTTTGTTTTGCCTCCTTCTTCTTAAATAATTCTGCATTTTTGATATAACACTGCTCCTCATCATGACCTCGAATCATATATGTCGTGCAATATTTGGGAACGTAATCATATTTGATTTGAATCCACTTCCTCACCTCCTTGTCTATCTAGTTAATCCCTATATTGATGCACTTATGGAATTCTCCTAGTAGATCAACCTCAACTTTAACCCTGGCACAACTTGTTCTGGTCTTATTCTTAGCCTCCATATCCACTTGTAGAGTCTTCCCAACCACTGCTGGAAAAAAATTACCTCCTCTCTAAAAAAGTTTGGTGGAAGCAATGGGAATGATATCCATGCAATAGCAGTAGTTGTCTCCTCTTCAGGATTGAATATTGGATCCCATTTAAACGTCCTCATGGGATAAGACCAATTTTGTTGGGTGATGTAAAATGTTGGTTTCGATAGTAGATATACGTAATCCTCCAACAATGAAGCCCTAATAAATATATGTCTATTACTGAGTAGGCATACATTGCAATCCTCTTTTAACTCGCATTTTTTGGGAATAAATCTCCTTAGATCTTGTAATTCCGGTCATCCATACGAAAATTTTTCAATAACAGCATATTAGAGATTCTCCTTAATTATCATCTGATAACCTACAGATTGTTCCCAAAGAACAATAGGTTCCCCATGTAAATAAGAGATCTTCTTAAAAGGAATAGATTTTGTAATCACAATGGAAGGTTGTAGCGCATTATCATATGATTAGTCATATTGTGTTGACCAACCTCTGCCAGAGGCTGACCAATGGTCATCACAGCCATAGTTTTCCAAACTCTTTGAAGTTGTGGTGGCTATGATAGTGTTTCTAGAGAGTGTTGATCATTTGATGCGCAATTGATGATATAAATTCACTATTAAAAAGCAAATATAATGAATATTTTCAGTTTATTATTGATTTCATTTTGTGTATATCATGTCCTTACCAATATACCAATTATATAGCACTTAAACACCAAAAATATATATCCATTTACTAAATATATATACCTAAGAGCAAAAATGTATATCCATTTAGTTCTATTATTTTCTACACTACAGAAATTTATATATTTTGCACAGTACCACAAATTCAAATATATATTGCTTAAGCAAGGATCATCTCATAATACAACACATACTGTAAATTCATTAAGTTCTTGTGAAAAAATAATCCAAGAATCATCCCAAAATAAAATAAAAACTCAAAATATTAGGTGAAAATTAAATTTTTTCTCTTAGTCTAGCAAAATAATGGGCAACAAATCTTTATGATACCATTAACTTTCTTAGGGATGTCTAGAACATGTCCTTCTATTATGTCCCACTTGACCACATGTGTCGCATGTTACTTTTGCTCTCTTAGACTTATTTTCACTGAATAATTTCCACCATTCGAGAGGTGGCTTTCCAGGTTGTCTCTTAAAATTTGGAGACAATAATTTTAGTTCCAGAAGTTCAGATGGTACACCCTAAGTACTTTCACATAGAAGAGGTTCAACAGGAATTGTATAAGCATCTTCAAAGTTTCTTTTGTTGTAATAATGAGAAGTATAGTCCTTGTCATGTAAACTTTTATACCTAATAGCAGTCATAGCATGTGCATATGGGATTTCGTCCTTCTGAAATGACCACAGTTACATTTTTTGGTCCTTAAACAAACAGTGAATCTTTTCGCTCCATCAATATGGAGGAATTATGTTGATGTGCTTACCTAAGAAAATGAACAAACCTCAACACACCTCAATCAATACAAATAAAATATTTATAAATGATGACGACTTACCATCATTTTATAATATAACACACTATTAACTTTGAAAATTTCATTATATTTTACAGTTAAATCTGTCTTAGTGTTGTGAGCCTCCTCGTTGTGCTTGGCATTCCATGTTTGTATTGTTATTCTCATAAAGTCTAATAATGATAGTACTGAAAGTCTTCTTGCTAGTCGATTTACGTTGTTTATTGATTTGACTATGTTAGAAGTCAATCCACGCTCGATTGGTTGTTTAATGAGCTCTTGATCATTTCTCATATCCTACTTCAAACAAATAACCCATTATTTCTTTTCAATTGTGTCCGCTCTTCCCATTAACTTCTCAAACTCTTGAAGTGTGTACGCATTTTTCATTGCAAAGAAAAGCTTTTTTACCTCTTCAGCAATCTTGCGAGATTTCTTTAGAACATTTGTCCACAAATGCCATATGCATACATGATGAGGCTTATAGGGGTACATTCATGAAGTTCCTTTCTATGAGCTTTCATTCTTATCCGAGACAAAACACATATTTTTCCATTCTCCAAAAGCAACTCTAAATTTCTCAAAAGAATCATGTCCATGATGCATCATTTTCTGAGTCGACAATAGCGTATGCAAGTGGAAGTATATGGCATGTTACATATCAACAATATATAAAGCAATTTTAGCACAATGAATAAAAAATTGGCCAAAGATTCACTATTTTTTGGCTTTGGGGTATGATGGAATAAAGCAAAATGGCTCTTTAAACTGTCTGTGTTTCTTTTAATTGTAACGTAGCAATTAGTCAATGTAACTTTCGACGCTCATCATGGGTCATCCAGAAATAATCGCGCTATGTTTTTAAACATAGGAGTCAGGCTGCGTACATAGGGGGCGGAAGCCTTTGAGGCATTCGGGTAATGTTGTTGTTGTTGTTGAATAAAAAATTTATTACTAAAAATATCATATTAAATAAAATAAAATAATAAGTCCTATAATCTATGTATCAATTTTAAACACGTTAAATGTACCTCCAGGATGCACGGTGCTTGCAATTAGGATGGTACCTTTGTAGGTACATTTAAGAGTTGCACCATTTACAACAACAATTTGCCTATAGTATTTTCACCCTCGGATTGATGCATCCAATAGAACAACATACTCGCGAAATCTCACGAATAGAGTCTGGAAAGGGTAAAATATATACAGACCTTACCATTACCTCATAGAGGTAGAGAGATTATTTCCTGGATGCATCCAACGTAATAAATGAATATAAAAATCTGTCATCACTTGTTATCTCCAAATCAACCACGGATCATAGATAAGGCTTCTCTAAAATATATAAATAACCTGGAATTCTTGCATATGACTCGGATGGATCGCCACACAGCATCTTAATTGCTTTATCTTTTGCTCTCCAAGCTTGCATATAAGCTAAGCAAACACCATGCAGCCTCAGGATGTCTTCAATAATATCTTTAGGTGTGTATATTTTTTTTTATCCACAAATTTATCCATTATAACTATGGAGACAACATCAATGATTCCTTGACGTGTAGAGTAGATTCTCTCTTTAATGAAGCATGCACGAAAATCATAATATTTTTGAATCTTAAAAATAGTAGATTGATTAAGACTTGATGCATTCAACAACCAAAAACAATTTTTTGAAGAACACACAAGATAATAGTTGCATTCAAAAAAATAAAATCATATACATATTTTACAGAAAAATTTTACAAGATTTATCCATAATTTATCCATAATTATATCATATACACATGAAAAGAAAAACTTACCATGTTGGACTAGATCTGATCCCTGTAAATCGAAATTTATTGACAAATATGTTGTGTTTAATCACATTCATTAGCACATTCTTATCCTTATAAACTTGGTTCACATTCACTTCCAAATTTCTAGAATTACTTATTATAGAGATACAATCCTCATCTACATCATGAAACTCTTCATTAGGGGTAATGCCAATCAAACATACTGAATCGGTGGAGTATAAATCTTGATACCAGTCCTTCCCGAAATCAAATTTCTATTTGTTTCTACAATAGGCACACATGCGACATCTTCTATTATCCTTTTTTTTCAATGTTATACACAATGAAAACTTACTAAAAAAATCAGCATTACCTCTTCTCTGGTCTAGATACACATGACCATCCCTGTCATTGTGTATTGATAATGATGGACTTCTATCTCTCACCAAATACTTAATTTTCATTATGTTAATTGTTGTGTCTATCCTGAGTTGTGCAAATAGAATTTCAACCAACTCATTATTGAGAGTATTTGAATCATATAACACTCTGTCCAAACCATAATCAACATATCTACTTGCTTGAATAATCATGAAACAAAGTTAAATACAAGAACATACAAATCACATTAAAAAATCACATAATAAAATACTTAAAAAAACTTACAGAATACAAAAAAAATACATCAATTATATACACATACAACACTGCAAATTGTTTTGAATAAAAAATCATAAATAAAACATATTTTCACCAGCTCTAGCTTAACAAAGGTCACCCCAATAATATATTATTTTTACGCAGCAACACAAATCAACCAAAAAAAATTACAAACCAATCCTCCATAAGAATGCAAAAAAAAAAAAAAATCAATTATATACACATATAAGAGTGCATAATTTTTTTTAATAAAAACTCATAAATAAAACAAAAATACATCATAAAAAATTAATATAGAACAAAAATTTACGAACCTAATGAATCCCATTTGCCATCATGTTCAATCAAAATAGAACAAAATTTTAATTCCACACTGTTTAAGTCTTGAACAAAATAGAAAGTTCAAAAAAAGGAAAATTTAAATCCCTAAAAATTCAAAAATAAAAATCACAACATCAAAATCACTTCACAGATTATGAATAAGAATTCAATTTTTTAAGGTAATTACAGAATATGAATGAGTTACCCATGAAAATCATTTCAAATATGGAAGAATTACCTTATGGAAGAAACAAAAAAGGATGCAATCAATGAAGATGTTGTAACCAAAAATAAAAAACCGTGTAATAAGTGATTATGCTATAATAAAAAATTGTGTTGCAATTAAAATGATCATTTAAGATAATCAAGGTAAGTTATAGTTGTCACTATTAGATCTAGATTAGTTTTATTTTAATTTTACATAAAAAATTTTACCCTGCACGTTTTTTCCTTGTTTTGTTATTTTATGAAGCTTTTGTACTGATATGGCTTGAAAATTAGATTCTATTTTCATTATTAATAATAATCTACTTCTAAATTGTCATTTATTAAATTTTCTCTCAACTTAAATACCTTATTATTTTTTAAAAAAAATTTACTTAGCAAGCAGAGGTTCAACACCCAAAAAAAAAAAAAAAAACTAAAACCTACCTAGAGAAGCAACGGTTTGGCACCTCTTTTGAAGAAATATATGTTTTCTAACTTAATTCTCTCGATGATTAAAAAATTATATGCCTAGCAGTACTTTATTTATAGATTGAATATTTTCTTCTTTCTAGCCACATGTTTTACTCTGTTTACAGGCATTTCTTATCCTATTGGCAATATAGGATCTTCACTATAAATTTTTATTGATGACTCGTGTTACTAATTTAATTTGCATTATCAATATTGAAAGCTCTTTGTGGTCTATATAGATATTGGTTATCGGTGAATGCACTCTGCTTTTTGTTTAGTAGACATGTTTAAGAATTGTGTAAGTAGAATATTAATGTCCTGGGGCCTTGATGTGATACGGCAAATGAGAACTCAAAGGGATTTCAAACAAGCCTCTTAGCATATCACTCACACATCCTTGGTGGCAAAAGTCAAATAAGATAACACGGAGTCATAATAGATCATAAGGGAAGCGGGACTAAAGGAGTCTATCATAATAACATAAGCATAAAAGAGTCAAGCTTAATACATGAGGTTCACATCCAACAACATCTCTACTAATAGATAGAATGGGAGCCAAGATATCTTCCGGGCTCACCCTCAAATTAAGTATTCAAAAGTAGACAAGTCTTAGCATTAACATGAAAACAAGATAGATGTTGCCCCCGGAATTGAGGATTCACCCAAGGCTAACTTCGAACGGTCCGACTAGCCACGTGAAGAAGGAGGATCAATAGGAGCTTCGGTCCCCACATGGTGAGATCATGTAGGAATAGAGTGTGTGTTAGTACTTGAAATGCACTAATTACGCGGGGTGCAATGAAACATGGATCATAAGCATAATAATCAAGATGCATAATCATAATCGATAGTCATGAGCTCAATATGACAGGTATAATCAATGCTTAGGTGTAAACATACTTGAGAATAATCATACTTGCATAACTTGTTCAACACAATAAAGTAACATGAATAGCTCATCTAAATACCTTGTACTAAAGGCTGAGGAATATAACATAGGTCATAACTTCTTCTAGTAGGTAATGGATAGTACATGACAGGGGAGGTATAGCATAGGTCTGTCACGTTCCTTCACCACACATTATGATTGAAGAATATCTATCAATAGTTGAATGATGGAGGCAATTTTTACTGGCAAACTAATTTGATCATGAAATAATATTATTGTGCATTGATTATTCGCTAAAAAGGCAAATGTATTTGATGTTTGTGAAAAGTTGAGTAGTGAATCAACTTTGAAGATTCCAACTAACTTGATAACGATGAAAAGTTACTTGAAAAGAAAATCATATCCTTGTAATTTTCTAATTCTATTTTGGAGATTAAAATTTGTGTAGTTTTTTACTTCATGTGAAGTTTGATTGTGCCTGATTTTTGGAGACTAAAATTTTTTAATTTTCTATTCCTTCGATTTGAAGAACATAAAAAAATGTCACTAAATAAATTAGATTGTGCATTTGGTTTGAAAAATACAAAAACTCCACCAATATAAACTCTTTGTTTGAATAAATATTCTTACTTGAAGAGTATAAAACTTCATCGTCAACTTGAAACAAGTGGTACAATGATGCAGTCTTTAGTCTTAGTATTTTAAATACTAAATGATCTGTCTAATTGTGATAGAAAGGGAAAAAGACTAGTGACATAAAATTAATGATCTTGTTCCTTTAATAGGTATCTCTATGAATTAAACTTTAACATTTTACAGAGGGTGTCAAAGAAAATTGAAGCTCAACTACTTTTATAGACTATTATTTTCAAAAGGGACTTTATGTTGGCAATGTGTATTTTGATCATACTCATTTGATGCATGAGAAGACAAATACTTGAAAAATAATACTGAGATCATACTTAAAATGTGTGGGTTCTTTGCTTGTGATTAGACTTAATGTCTAATATAAATGTGGAAGCACAAGATATGAATTTCTATTTTTGTATGATGTTAGATTTCCACAAAAGCTTTTTAGAGTATATGTGATATTGTGGTCATTGCATTTTTCTGTTACTAGTATGTGATATGATAATTGATATGACTAGTATGAAACCAACAAAGTATTGACTTTAAATAATTTTTTATTTGATAAAATTTGTAATAAGAATAAAAAAAATTTTAGAAAAAAAAGTTATCTCATGGAGGATCTTTTCGAACTCAGTTTTTTTATATATTATTCTTACTTGCTTGAGTCAAACCGGTTATGACATGAACATCTGGGACATGTCAATAAGAAAACCTTGTGAAAATTGACCAACTTAGAAGTTTTGCGTAACTTTAAGTGCAATAAATTAAAACGTCAATTTTGTGTTTAATCTAAGTATGCTAAGTATCCTTATAAATCTGTTAAAAGGAATTTCAGTCCGTTAGAAATAATTCACACTGACATTTGTGATACTAAACCAACACCAATTCATGGTGAAAAAAGTATTTGATAACTTTTATTGACGATTGTACTAGATACTACTATGTTTATTTACTTAGTAGCAAAGGTGAGACAATTGAAGCATTCAAACAATACAAAAGTGAAGTTGCAACACAACTGAACAAAAAGATCAAAATGATAAGAAGTGATAAGGGTGCTAAATATGAATCTCCTTTTGAGGAATATATTTGAAACATGACATTATTCATCAAACAGCAACCCCTTACACACCTCAATCCAATACAATTGTTGAAAGAGGAAAAAACAAACACTTACAACAACAACAACAACAACAACATACCCAGTATAATCCCACTAGTGGGGTCTGGGGAGGGTCGATTGTACGCAGAC
>JAABOM020093792.1:0-27999 GCA_011800125.2 Solanum clarkiae
TTTGATGAAGGGTGTTCAATGTATATTGCATATGGGTATTAAGTGTTGGTGAGTTGATTTACTTCAAGTTTTCTTGCATAATTTCACTCTTAAATTGCATAGTTTTACACTAGCATTACATACCCACCAAGTATTTGATAAAATATCCGGTTAAGGTTTATTGAGTTGTTGAAGCTCTAATGCATGGTATTCGAGATAAGTGACTTTATGATGATAAAAGGAATATATATACAAGTTGTTATCATGGAAAGTATCTATAATGTTTTAAGTTGACCATACCATAGATGAGGGGTATGTACCTCATCTACCTTGTTGGGTGGCGGCAATCCCCTACTACTATAGATGAGGGGTATGTACCTCATCCACCTTGTCAGGTGGTGGCAATCCTATACTGCCATAAATGAAGGGTATGTGCCTCATCCACCTTATCAGATGGTGGCAATCCCGTACTACCATAGATGAGGGATATGTACCTCATCCACCTTGTCGTGTGGTGGCAATCTAGTACTACCAAAGATGAGGAGTATATACCTTATCCACCTTCCAATCGGGTGGCATGCCTTGACTTCCAAGTACTAAGTAGCTTGGTCTATGATGATGGTCTCTCTTACACATGTAATATGTTCTACATGAGCATGTTTTTATCATGCATTGTTCATGCATGCCATGTTGCTAATATACAATCTCTTGCTTATGATTATACATTTTGATTATGTTGCCTATCCTTTGTTGCATTGCATCCTACATACTTAGTACATTCAAACGTAATAATACATACTCTATGCCTACATGATGTTACCATGTAGGAACTAGAGCTCCACTAGATCACCTTCCTCCACGTGGCTAGTACTATCTCTTCAAGAAAGTTGAGTGAGTCCTCAACTCCACGGATGATATCTTTGTTCCTTATGTATGAAAAGACTTTTTTTATCTTATTGTATGCTTTGGAAGATGAGGGTGATCCCGGAAGGTTGACTTGGCCTCTGCTCAATTCTAAGTTTAAAGGTGTTGTTGGACAAGCTATGTAATGATGTTATGAGCTTTAATTCTCTTGAATCTTATATGTTTTAAGATTAAAAGACTCCCTTAGTCCTTTAAGGGTGTAATACTCTTTGTAGTAGCGGTCCTTATTTTTATTCTCTAATTGTTGTTTAATTGCTTCCGCGACCAAAGATGTGTAATGATATGTTAAGAGGCTTGTTTAGGGTCCCTTCAGGTTCCCCATTCACCGTGTCACATCTAGACCCTAGGCCTGGGTCGTGACAAACTTTCTATTAGAGCAGTAAGTTGTTAATGGTCCTCGGCATCTAACATACCTTGTCGATTAGATTCTTGTTCATGGTTGTGAAGTGCACCACAACTATGAGCAATAGGCTATGAGGCGTTTCAGGAAATGTTTCCCTTCTTCTTACTCCATGTCACGCTGTAGAAGTTAAGGTAAGTTTTTCCCCCAATGAATGTTCTTTGCGATGCTAGGTAATGCCTATCCCAAGAGGAAGAAGAGCCCGCACTCCTGAAGAACAATTGGCTCATGAAGAGTTCCGAGATGTTAAATCCATGCTATCTCAAGCCATGACTAATCAAATCAACCAAGGGGCCCAAGCCCCTCTTACTCCTACTCCGGCATCTAGGGTAAGGGATTTCATGAGAATGAACCTACCAGAGTTCAATGGATCTAAAGTGGACGAGGACCCTCAATAATTTATTGATGAGGTGTACAAAGTGTTATCTATCATGGGTGTTAGATCGGAACAGAAGACGGTGTTGGCGGCCTACAAAATCAACAGGATGGCCTAAATATGGTATAATCAATGGAAGGAGGAAAAGGGAATGAATCACGCGTCATGACCCAAGCCTAGGGCCTAGATGTGACCGGCGAATGGGGAACAGAAAGGGACCCTAAACAAGCCTTATAACATATTGTTACGCAACCTAGGTCGCGGAAGAAATATAAAACAACGTAAGCAACATAAACAAGGGGAATTAGGACTAAGGGAGAGAGAGAGAGAGATATTTATACTTAAATAACTTAAATATCATAAGTGAGCCAAAGGTCAAGCATAATATATAACATGTCCAATAATACTTCTACTATATAGATAAGAGCGGGGGCCAAGACAAGCAATCGGGCTCACCCTCATAGTTAATACACAAATAAAAGAAAGGTAGTCTTAGAACATAGTATAAGAGAATATTCATTGACTCTGGAATGGAGGACTCACCAAAGGCTAACTTGAACAATCCGTCTAGCCACAAGAAAAATCAATACGAGTTCTGGTTCCTACATGGTAACATTATGTAGGCATAGAGTATGCGATAGTACATTTGAATGTACTAAGTATGTGGGATGCAATGCAATAAGAGATAAGCTTCATAATCAACATGCATAATAATAGACATTAGGCATGATATAGCAATATGACATGTATGATCAATGCATAAGTAAAACATGCTTAAGTAACCCATGCTCATATAGGATATCATATCTATAGAAGAGACCAAGCTAGAATCCAAACTTTGGTTGGGAGATGCCATTCACACCTGAATACCCTAGTGCCAAGGTACATACCCCCTCACATGGTTGGTGCCACTGACACTTGGACACCCTGGTGGAAAGGTACATACCCCTCACATTGTTGATGCCATTCACACCTGGACGCCCTGATAGCAAGGTACATACCCCCCAACATCCTGAGTGGGGGGTTGTTAAGTGGTAGTGAGGTAGGTAGGTCTATTCTTGACTTAAGATACAATTGGTCTCTTAGGGGTTGCATTTGTCATCTTGTGAGAAATGGAGATATTGAACCTAAGTTGTTTTGTCAATAGAATTATTTTTAGTGGTGTATGAGGCTTTGAATGTTCTTTCTGATATTTTGAATTTTGGGGTGATGTACTTTGGTATGACTAGTACATCGGTTACGCCTAGAAGTCTCATGCGTAAGATCTCTAGTCCTTACCCTAATAGGTTTATGGTAGTTTTGGTGATGATAATGTGGTTTGTTCCCAAATAAGGTAGTGCAAGTGAGTCATTTGAGGGTAGTACTACAAGTTTAAGAAAGACGTTGGGTGCTAGTAGGAGAGATGGGAATTTTTGTTAGTAAGAGATTGTCTTGCTAGGTTGTGTGGTGCCGAGTGATGGTATTAAGGTGGACCTTAGTAAGACAAAGGCGATTAGAGATTAGCCTAGTCCTTAGACTTCATCGGAGGAGCCTCTTGGGTTAGTGGGCTATTACCGGAGTTTGTGAGTAAGGTAATTTGATAGGTCTGGGAGTTGTTATTTCTTATGTTATTCCTTGGTGCTTGTAGGATTCATGTATATGTGGGTTGATCCTTAGTTCCTTTCAATCAACGAGACCTAAAATTGTTTTCAAGAAAACTTGCATGGATTTTACTTATTTTAATTTGGGATTTAAATATTATGATTCCTAAAATTCTATTGATGCATGGGTAGTGTTTGTTTGATGATTTTAATGTGATGTAAGCCATTATATAAGGATTTACTTTGGGTTTATAAAGTTATAAGTATTCATGTTTCCTTTCTAAGTGATTTATGCATGAGGAATTACACTATGGATTTAAGTAAAGAATTAACTATGTTTTATTTTCAACTTCGTAATATAAATATTGATTTTAAATGGAGTCTTAATTATCCATGTCATTTCCTCATTGTTCATAGCATGTGCATGTATGTACACGAATTATTTTGAAAAAACATTATGATATGGGTAAGCCCAATTTCGTTTTATGGTATGATTTGATAAGAGGTTAGTCATGACAATATTGTGATCATATATATATCTTTGATTTTGGCTCTTTAAGTATTTTGGGTGCTTGCACCATTTTTTATACGAATGGGCTATTCCTATGCATGATTATATAGACTATGAAACTATGTTTTGGCCTTTAAGCCTATGAGTGCATTGAAAAGATTTGGAAAATGACTATTGCCTCTTTGAAAGTATGTACATATATATTGTAAGTGTTCTTGTGGGATGACGACTTAGCTTGTTGTGTTGGCAGTCTTGGGGTAGTTTGGGCTACTCGCATAGCATGTTTCCAATAATTGTAGAACCCGTAAGGTTGTAATAGGATGGTTAATCTATGTGGTCAATTACAAAGGGTTAGTCGCTTCACTAATATTAATCTTTTGATGAGCTTTGTCCCCAAGTGAGCATTATTTATATCGGTAGAGTTGGTTCGTTGATTTATGCATTGGCTATGATTACAGGTCTTTAGAATAGGGTCTTAAAACTATACCTTGGTATGTTTGTGATGGTTCCTAGTGATGAGGTATTGATTTATTTAGAGCTTGTGAATCATTTGGGGGATTAGTTGCTAAATATGATAGGTGTGAGTTGAGGATAAAAAAAGGTTTTTAGAACTCCTTAGTTATTATGGTATGAGTGTGCATTGGTTTTCTCCCGATAAGGCTAATGTTGTGGTCGGTGCTCTAGGTAGCTTAGCATGTTTGTTGATGGTGGCAAAGAGGAGACTACTAGGGTCTATCGGTTGTTAAATTGGAAGTTAAGTTGAGGGAAGTGGAGTATGGTGGTGTAGCATTCTTGATGGTTCCAAATCTTTTGGGTTAAGAGGTCTAGATTAGGCAAGGCCTTGAGTCCGTCTCATTAGAGTTGGAAGTTTTGGGTGAGAATATGATAGAGTAGGGGTTGTCTCCCATGGGGGAGATTGTGGTTATGGTACCAAGTGGGTTAGGTGTATTTATGGTTGACAATTGAGTTGAGGATTGTGAGTTCTTATAGAGTGTAAAGGGAGGTTGGTTAGGTTTCATAAGTTTTGAAATCATCTATGGTATGGTTATGGTTTTTCTAATTTTTCATGCTTCTAGGTGGATTTGATGTGTGGGTGACTTTAGTGTTATAGAACACTTTGAGTTTGTGGGTGTTAAGGAGGCTAAGTTGGCTTAATAGAAGGTTTTGGTGGGGGGTGCTGGATGGATGAGCGGAGAAGTTGATTGATAATGATGTAGTGTTCTTTCACTCTTCTCTTGTACGTTTCTTTGACATTCGGGGACGAATATTCCCAAGGAGGAGACATTGAAACGACCCCAAAAAGTGCCCGAAAATGTGCCTCGAAAGTGCCTAAAATCGTTATTTTCATATATCTAAAAATTTGTCTATAAGTTCAAAAATCCGACTTCATATTCTTGTTAGGGGGTCAAATTGAGAGGAAAATGGGTCTAACCTGAATTTTAGAGCAACCGTATTGAAATCTGAAAATCGCAAAGAACGCTATTTACGAGGGTCAAATTTGAAGGGGCATATCTCTTAGCACACAAAGAACTAGGTGGTCCACGACATACAACATAAATCCCTTTGAATCAGTCTTCCAACGCAATTGGTTTAATCTTATTTTGAGTTCGTATGAAGGATTTATGCCCATTTTCGTAGAGTTTGTTTGTGCAGAAAATGCTCCACGACACGGACCAGTGTAATTTTGGCCCTGTTTTTTTTATTCTGGTCCAAGACTTTCAAGTCTTGGGCCCAAGGTTACCATACGTGTTTTTACCTATACTTAGCCTTATTTCACCCTTATATTATCATCAATATTCTCCAATATCCTCTCAAGCACTTAGACTCATGTTTCACCCAAAATTCAAGTCCCAAAACTCAAGACCAATCTTAAGGATTTCGTCAAGGATTTCATTCAAGTGTCAAATCTCCATCTTCAATCTCTTTCAAAGGTTCCCCAAAGCTAAGGTATGTGGTGTTGAACCATTGGGTCTTTACACCCATGGTACCTAAGCCTCCTTTTTACTAATATTTCATGATATAAAGTTGATTTTACATGTGCGTCTTGTATATTAAGAAATTTACTGCACAGTGATTTTAGTTCATGAAAGTATGGTTGTTTTAGCATGTTTTGAGCTCTAAATTTTGGATCTAATATTGGATTTGATTAGGGGCTTTGATGTGAATGTCTTGGGGGTGTTGCAATGTGCCAATTGATGGTTTTACTACAGATTTTGTTGCATGATTTCATCTCTAAATTGCATGGTTTTTTACCCCCATTACACACCCCCAAGGTGTTTGATAAAATAACCGGATGTGTTTTCTTGAGGAATTGAAGGTCCAAAGTATGAGATACGATATGAATGATGTTTTAATGATGAAATGAGCTTATGTACATGATATACTCTATATAAAGTGTTGCATTAGAGCATGCCCAATCTGGAGAACTAAGAGCGCAGACAATCGAGGTAGTGTTTGTACTCATCAACCATGTGAGGGAGTTGTACCACACCACCAGGGTGATGGGGTGATATCATCATCAAATAAGGTGGGAGTTTGTACTCATCAACCATGGTGGGGGTTTGTACTAATCAAACCATGTGAGGGGTTTGTAATTCGCCACCAGGGTGATAATGTTAGGGGTTTGTACCACACCACAAGGGTGATGGGGTGAGATCATCATCAACCAACCAAGGGGCTTGTACCTTGGAAATTTAGGTTGTCTATGCTTCACCAATGATACCCAATATGAGCACGAGTTACTTAAGCATGTTTTACTTATGCATTATTCATACGTGACATGTTGTTATACTATGCCTATTGTTTAACGTATGCATTTTGATTATGAATCCTATCTATTATTGCATTGAATTCCACATACTTAGTACATTCAAACGTACGAACGCATACTCTATGCCTACATGATATTACCATATAGGAACCGGAGCTCCTATTGATTCTTCTTGTGGCTAGACGGATTATTCAAGTTACTATTGGGTGAGTCCTCTATTCCGGGGACAATGACTATTCTCTTATACTATGTTCTAAGACTATCTTTCTTTTATGTATGTATTAACTATGAGGGTTAGCCCGGTTGATTGTCTTGGCCCTCGCTCTTATCTATGTAGTAGAGGTATTGTTGGACATGTTATATATTATGCTTGACCTTTGACTCACTTATGATATTCAAGCTATTTAAGTATAAATCTCTCTCTCTCTCTCTCTCTCTCTCTCTCTCTCTCTCTCTCCCTTAGTCCTAATTCTTCTTGATTATGTTTCTTATGTTTTTAAACATTGCTTCCACGACCAAAGATGTGTAATGATATGCTATGAGGCTTGTTTGGGGTCCCTTCAGGTACCCTATTCGCCGGTCACATCTAGGCCCTAGGCTTGGGTCGTGACACCTCCAATTCTTACAAGATGAAAAATGCAACCCCTTATAGACCAATAGTATCTTAAGTCAAGAATGGACCTACCTCCTTTGCTACCACTGACAACCACTCACTCAAAGATGGGTTCATTAGGGAGCCAGATTCTAACTCTACGGATCCCACCATCCATGGGGACACAACATGCATGAAACTATTCCATCCCAAGTACAACATCAAAATCCACCTCATCAATTCCAACAAGCCACAAAGCAAGACCTAATGCAATATAAACCCGGATTAACACCTATGAACTTTCTAGAAAAATATACTCAACAAAGAGAATAGACACCAAAGATCTACACAACACTTGGGTACATAAGAAGCCCCACCATCAACTAAAAGAATAGAGAAGAAATAATGAAACTCGAATCCATCAAAACAAAAACCTTCTACTTACCTTCCTTCGCCTTCCTCCTTGAAGCGGCATTATCAACTTAAAGAGCAAAGAATATTCGTTAGAGCGGAAATCCCTATCTCGCTTCTAAAGCATGACATAGACCATGGTGAAGGGAAACATTTCCTAAAATGTCTCATAGCCTCCTATCATAGTTGTAGTGCACAACACAACTAAGAATATGACTCTAATCGATGCGGTGTGTTGGACTATGAGGATCTATCGACCTAGTGCTATGATACCATCTTGTCACGACCCAAGACTAGGGCCTAGACGTGACCGGCAAATGGGGAACTCGAAGGGACCCCAAACAAGCCTCATAGCATATCGTTAGACATCCTAGGCCACGGAAGCAACGTAAAACAACGTAAGATACATAAACAAGGAGATTGGGATTAAGGGAGAGAGAGATATTTATACTTAAATAGCTTGAATATCATAAGAGAGTCAAAGCTCAAGCATAATACATAACATGTCCAATAACATCTCTATTACATAGATAAGAATGGGGGCCAAGACGAGCAATCGGGCTCACCCTAATAGTTAATATATACATAAAAGAAAGGTAGTCTTAGAGCATAGTATAAGAGAATAGTCATTGTCCCTAGAATGGAAGACTCACCTAAGGATAACTTGAACAATCCATCTAGCCACAAGAAGAATCAATAGGAGCTTTCGTTCCTACATGGTAACATCATGTAGGCATAAGGTATGCGTAAGTATGTTTCAATATACTAAGTATGTGGAATGCAATGCAACAAGAGATAAGTTTCATAATCAACATGCATAAAATAGACAATATGCATGATATAGCAATATGGCATGTATGATCAATGCATAAGTGAAACATATTTTAGTAACACATACTAATATAGGATATCATATTTGTGTAAGAGACCAAGCTAGAATCCCAACTTCGGTTGGGAGATGCCACTCACACCTGGATACCCAGGTGGCAAGGTACATACCCCTCACATGGTTGATGTCATTCACACCTGGACACCCTACTGGAAAGGTACATACCCCTCACATGGTTGATGTTATTCACACCAGGACACCCTAGTGGCAAGGTACAAATTCTTCACATGGTTATCCAGGCTCCTACACCCCCGGACTGGGCATGGTCTAATGCAACATATTATATAGGACATATATATCATATACATAAGCTCATTTTATCATCATAATATCATTTATATCATATATCATGCTTTAGACCTTTAATTCATCAAGAAACCATAATTGGACATTTTATCAAACACTTGGGGGTGTCTAATGCGGGTAAAAGACTATGCAATTTGAAGATGAAATCATGCAAAAAAATCTGTAATAAAACAACCAATCAACACCTTGCAACACCCCCAAGACATTCACATCAAAACCCCTCTTCCAATCCAACATTAGATCCAAGATTTAGATCCTAAAGCATGCTAAAACTATCATACTTTCATGAACTAAAATCATTGTGCAGTAAATTTCTTAATATACAAGACCCACATGTAAAACCAACTTTAAATCATGCAATATTAGTAAAAAGGAGGCTTAGGCACCATGGGTGAAAAGACCCAATGGTCCAACACCCCATACCTTGACTTTGGAGAACCCTTGAAGAAGATTGGAAATAGAGACTTGAAGCTTGAATGAGATCCTTGATGAAATCTTTAAGGTTGGTCTTGAGTTTGGGACTTGAATTTAGGGTGAAATATGAGTCTAAGTGCTTGAGTGAGTATTGGGGAATGTTAAGGATGATAAGAGGGTGAAATAAGGCTAAGTATATGTATTTTCAAGTGTGAGAATCCTTAGTCCCAAGACTTATAACTCTTGGACCGAAAAATTTAAAATAGGCACCAAAACTAATAGGAGCGTGTCGCAGAAGCGACGCGAAAACCTCACTGGAATTTGCATTTTCTGCACAAATGAGTTCTACAAAAATGAGCATAAATCCTTCATCCGAACTCAAAATGAGGTGAAACCAAGTGCATTGGAAAGCTAATTCAAATAGCATTAATATGGTAGGTTGTGGGTAACTCAATTCTCTGTCAGCTAAGAGATATTCCCCTTCAAGGTTGACCCGTGTGAATAGCATTGTTTGCGATTTTTATATTTTAATACGGTAGCTCTAAAACTTGGGTTAGACCTATTTTCCACTTAATTTTACCCCTTGAATAAGAATATGAAGTTTGATTTTCAAAATAATAAATGGATTTTTAGATATATGGAAATTCCGATTTCAGGCACTTTCGAGGCACATTTTCGGGCACTTTTTGAGGTCGTTTCACCATGTGATTCTTTGGAAGGAGTTTAATAAAGTTTTCCTCAACTAATTTTTCCCTCTTAATCTTAGGGAGGCCAAAATGATGGAGTTCATGAATTTGAAGCAAGGCTCCATGAGTGTGAGGGAGTATGCCATCAAGTTCAACTAACTCTCCAAAATAAGCTCCACACTTTGTTGCCGACCCGAGGTCTAGGATGAATAAGTTTGTGATGGGTGTATCCGATATGGTGAATGAAGAATGTTGTGCTGCCATATTGATAGGTAACATGGACTTGTCCCGCCTTATGACTTATGTCAAACAATTGGCAGGGGAGCAGTTGCGAAAGAGAAGGGGTAATAAGGCCAAGAGGTCCCGTTTTGACGGCAAGTTCCAAATTCGCAAAGGTGGTCGGTTTCATCAAGGCCAAGGGTCTTCTCATTCTCCTTATATAAGGTTTGGGAATGACCACCCAAGGTCCTAAGATGATGGTGGTGTGGTGTCTAATGCTATGTGTCCAAAATGTGATAAAGTTCATGATGGCCCATGCTTGAGAGATACCAATGCTTGTTTTGGTTGTGGAAAAGTAGGCCACAAAATTATTGATTGTCCACATAATAGCAACAAGGGTAAAGATGTTCCTCCACAAGGTCGGGGAGCAAATTCGATTCTTTTGGAGAGAGGAGGCCAACAAGGTGTTGCCCCCAGGAACAATCGATTATATGCTCTTCAAGGGAGGCAAGGGGTAGATGAGGTGCCTGATGTCATCACTGGTATATTCAAAGTCTTTGATTTTGACGTGTATGCATTGATGAACCTAAGTGCCACTTTTTCTTTTGTTACTCCTTTTGTTGCCAAAAGTTTCATGTTGAGGCTAAATTGTTGTGTGAGTCTTATGAGGTGTCAACTCCTATTGGTGCATTGATTGTTGCTAGAAAGATCTATAGAAACTGTTCCATTTACATTTTACATAAAAGTATGCCTTTTGATCTTGTTGAGTTACATATGGTGGATTTTGATGTCATTCTTACGATGGATTGGTTGCATGCATATTATGCCTCCATTGATTATAGAACCCATAGGGTCGAATTTCAATTCCTAAATGAACCCGTCCTTGAGTGGGAGAGTCATGATGTGGTGGTCTAAGGTAGGTTTATCTCTTGCATTAAAGCACAAAAGTTGTTTTCTAAAGGTGTCTCTATCATCTTATGAGGGTTAGGGATGTTGAGTCCAAAGTCCTTTCTATAGAGTTGATTTTGGGGGTAAATGAGTTTCTTGCTGTCTTTCCTAATGACCTTCTCGATGTTCCTCCCCGAAAAGGAAATAGACTTTTGTACAGACCCTGTTCCCGATACTAAACCCATTTCTATTCCCCTTTACCGTATGGCTGTGACAGAGTTAAAGGAATTGAAGGAGCAATTGAGGAATTTGTTGGAAAAGGGTTTTATTAGGCCTAACCGATCACCTTGGGTGCACCGGTGTTGTTTTTGAAGAAGAAGGACGGTACTATTAGAATGTGGATTGACTACCGACAACTTAATAGGGTCACCATTAAGAATAAGTATCCTCTATAAAGGATTGATGATTTTTTTGGCCAACTTCAAGGGGCTAGTCACTTCTCTAAGATTGATCTTCGGTCTGGGTATCAGCAAGTGAAAGTGAGGGAGTGTGACATTCCTAAGACGATCTTCTGGACTAGGTATGGGCACTATGAGTTTGTGGTTATGTCCTTCGGTTTGACTAACACACTGGTTATCTTCATGGATCTTCTGAATGGGGTCTTCAAACCCTACCTTGATTTGTTTATGGTGGTTTTCATTGATGATATCTTGATCTATTCTCATAGTGAGGAGGAGCATGTGAGTCATTTATGTGTGGTGCTACGAAAATTGAAGGGAGAGAAGTTGTATGTTAAGTACAACAAATGTGAATCTTGGTTGAAAGAGGTTGTCTTTCTAGGTCATGTGTTGTCGGGGGATGGTGTTAAAGTGGATCCTAAAAAGATGGAAGTGATTAGAAATTGGCCTAGACCTTTTACCCCATTGGACATTAGAAGTTTCTTGGGCTTAGCAGGTTACTACCGGAGATTTGTGAATGGGTTCTCTTCTATTGCTTCTCCCATGACTAAGTTGACCCAAAAGAAGGCAAAATTTGTGTTGATCGATGAGTGTGAAAGGAGTTTCCAAACCTTAAAGGATAAGTGTGTCTCCGCTCCTATCTTGTCTCTACCAAAAGGTTTGGAAGGGTTTGTTGTGTATTGTGATGCCTCACGAATTGGGTTGTGTTTTGATGCAACATGTTAAGGTGATAGCTTATGCCTCTAGACAGCTCAAGGTACATGAAAAGAATTATCTTACTGATGATCTTGAATTGTCCACTGTGGTTTTTGCTTTTAAAGTTTTTTGTCATTATTTGTATGGGGTGCATGTTGATGTATTTACCGATCATAAGAGTCTTCAATATGTGTTCACTCAAAAAGAACGCAACTTGAGACAACGAAGGTGGTTAGAACTTCTTAAGGATTGTGATATAAGTGTGCATTATGACCCTTGTAAGGCTAATGTTGTGGTAAATGCTTTGAGTAAGGTATCTATAGGTAGCCTTTCTCATGTTGATGATAAGGGAAAAGAGGTCCATCGGTTAGCTAGATTGGGGGTTAGATTGGAAGAGGTTGATAATGGTATTATTGTGGTTATTGATGATTCAAAATCTTCCTTGGTTGATAAGGACCCCTCCTTGTTAGAATTGAAGGTCGTGGTGAGAGATGGCAAGGTGGAGGTTTTCTCCCAAGTGGCAGATGGTGTCATTAGTTACCAAGGTTGGTTGTGTGTGCCTAGTATTGATGAATTAAGAAAGAAGATTCTTGGTGAGGCTTATAATTCTTCCTATTTCATTCACCTCGATTCTACAAAGATGTATAGAGACTTGAGGGAAGTGTTTTGGTGGGGTGGAATGAAGAGAGACATTGCCAAATTTGTATCCAGTTGCCATAATTACCAACAAGTCAAAGCCTAACATCAAAGGTTGGGTGGCCTAGCCCATGAGATAGAGATTCCTACTTGGAAGTGGGAGGAAATTAACATGGATATTTTGGTTGGGTTGCCTAAAACTAGAAAGCATTTTGACTCCATTTGGGTTGTGGTTGATAGAATGACAAAGTCGGCTCATTTCTTATCGGTTAAGACTACTTATGGTGCCGAAACTTATGCTAAGTTGTACATTCATAAGTCGATTAGATTGCATGGGGTGCCTTTGCCTATCATATCAGATCGTTGTTCTCAATTCACTTCACACTTTTGGAGGTCCTTCCAAAGAGGTCTTGGTACCAAGGTAAAGCTTAGTATAGCCTTTCACATTCAAATTGATGGTCACGCCGAAAGGACTATCCAAACTCTTGAGGATATGCTTAGAGCTTGTGTTTTGGAGTTTAAGGGAGTTAGGATGATCATCTCCTATTAATTGAGTTTGCTTACAAAAATAGCTATCATTCTACATTGGTATGGCTCCTTTTGAGGCCCTCTATCGTAGACATTGTAGGTCCCCAGTTGGATAGTTTATGGTAGGGGAAATATCTTTGTTTGGTCCAGATCTGGTTATGGAGGCCATGGAGAAGGAAAGGATGATAAGGAAAAGATTGAAGTGAGCCAAAAGTCGATAAAAGTCATGTGCCGATGTGAGGAGAAGGGAGCTTGAATTTAAGATTGGTGATTGGGTCTATTTGAAGGTCTCACCCATGAAGGGTGTGGTTCGTTTTGGTGAAAAGGGTAAGTTGAGTCCAAGATTTGTTGGTCCTTATAGAGTGTTGAGGAGTATTGGTAGAGTGGCCTATGAGTTGGAGTTGCCCAATGATATGAATATGGTTCATCCGATCTTCCATGTGTCGATGTTGAGGAAGTGTGCGGGTAATCCTAGTGCTATTGTGCCTCTAGATGTTGTGGGTGTTGTTGAAGAATATTTTACTTATGAATAGGTTTCGATAGAAATTTTGGATAGACAAGTAAAGCGGTTGAGGAACAAGGATGTTGCTTTTGTCAAGGTTCTTTAGAGAAACCGACAAGTTGAAAGTGCCACATGCGAAGCCGAGGCGGACATGCAAAAGTGATATCCCCATATCTTCCATTCTACTCAAGCTAAAGGTACAAATTCAATGTCCTCTATGTGATTTCAAGACTTATGTATCAACCCTTATGTCATCTGCATGCATTTAGGTTCATGTTAACAAGTTCATGGTGATTTTGACACTTATATTGAGATTTTTGAAATAATGTTTAAGTGCATTGTTGCATTCTTGTTGGGGATGATCTGTTTATGATTATCATTCTTATGTACGTTTCTTTGACATTCAGGGATGAATGTTCCCAAGGAAGAGATATTGAAACGACCCCAAAAAAAAAGCTCGAAAATGTGCCTCAAAAGTGCCCATAATTGTAATTTTTATTTATCTCAAAATCCATGCGTGATATTAAAAGTCCGGCTTCATATTTGTAATCAGGGGGAAAAATTGAGTGGGAAATGGAACTAATCCTGATTTCAAAGCAACCATATCAAAATATTGTTTTCCAAAAAATGCAATTTCTAGAGACGATCCGCGTCCCTGGCGCGATGCGGCCAAGGCTTGAGTCAGTATTATTTTTTCCAGATTTTAGTTGTTCGATCCAAGGCCTTTGGGTCTTGGTCCTAAGCCTTCCTATGCATAAAAACATATATACTTAGTCATTTTTCAACCTCATATCACACAAAACATTCCCCAAAACCCTCTAAAACACTTAGCCAAATATTTCACTTAAAATCAAGGGTCCCAAAACTCATTCCGGATCTTAAGGAATTCACTCAAGCTTCAATTTCTCAATCAAATCTTCATCAAAGAATCCTCCAAAGTTGAGGTATGTGGGTTTAAACCATTGGGTCCTTTCACCCATGGTGTCCAACCTTCCTTTTTACATAAATTGTATGTTTCGAAGTTGATTTACCTATGGGTCTTACTTATTATGAATTTGAGTATGAACTATATTGGGGTTTCATAAAAGTATGACTGTTTAAGCATGTGTTAAGCTATGAAGCTATGATCTATTTTGGGATTTGATGAAGGGTTTCAATGAATATTGCATATGGGTATTAAATGTTGGTTAGTTGATTTACTTCAAGTTTTCTTGCATGATTTCACTCTTAAATTCATCATTTTACACTAGCATTACATACCCACCAAGTGTTTGGTAAAATATTCGATTAAGGTTTCTTGAGTTGTTGAAGGTTTAATACATAGTATTCGAGATAAGTGACTTTATGATAATGAAAGGAATGTATATACGAGTTGTTATCATGGAAAGTATCTATAATGGTGAAAGTTGATCATACCATAGATGGGGGATATGTACCTCATCCCCTTGTCGGGTGGTGGCAATCCCGTACTACCATAGATGAGGGGTATGTACCTCATCCACCTTTTCGGGTGGTGGCAATCCCGTACTACCACAGATGTGGGTATGAACCTCATCCACCTTTCGAGTGGGTGGCATGCCTTGGATTTCGCGTATTAAGTTGCTTTGCCTATGGTGATACTCTCTTCCTACAAATTTAATATGTTCTATATGAGCACGTTTTACCTCAAACATTGTTCATGCATGCCATGTTGCTAATATACTATCTCTTACTAACGATTATGCATTTCAATTATGTTGTCTATCTCTTGTTGCATTGCGTCCTACATACTTAGTGTGTTCAAATGTACTAACACATACTCTATGCCTACATGATGTTACCATGTAGGAACCGGAGCTCCACTTGATCACCTTTATCCATATGGCTAGTACTTATCTCTTCAAGCAAGTTTGGTGAGTCCTAAACTCCGAGGACGATATCTTTTGTTCCTATGTATACAAAGACTCTCTTTATCTTATTGTATGATTTTGACCAATAGGGTGAGCTCGGGAAGTTGTCTTGGCCCCTGCTTAATTATATGTTTAGAGGTGTTGTTAGACAAGTTATGTAATGATGTTATGTGCTTTGACTCTCTTGACTCTTGTATGTTTTAAGCCGTGAAAGACTCCCTTAGTCCCTTGCCCTTATTCTTATTCTCTTATTGTTGTTAATTGCTTCCGTGACCAAGGATGTGCAATGATATGTTAAGAGGGTTGTTTTGGGTCCATTCGGGTTCCCCATTCGCCGTGTCATGTCTAGGCCCTAGGCTTAGGTCATGATACACCCATCTCAGGAGAGAAGTCTGATGCTCAGGATCCTTCATAATCAACGAGTTCTAAGTCATCCCCAACCCGTGATCAAACTCCATTGTAGACCTGGAGGCACGATACTCGGGACCAGGAAACATGCAGTGGATGGTCTCCTCAGAAATATCGACCAACCAACCTCTCACCCAGACCTCTATCAATCTGGGCAGTAAGATAGCCTTCTTCCCCTTGGGAATTTTGTGTTGAATCGGGGGTGCATAAGATGCATAAAACTCCCTCGCTAACACTGGGGAGTATTGTCCAAGAGACTCTGTCATCCACCTCAACCCATATCGTATCATCATGTCCTGTAGACCTGGGACAATGTTAATTCCATCATCAATAACCTTGGACTACTCATATAACGAATGGGTGGGTTTTCCCCATTCTTGGGCTTAATGCCCTCCCAAAATATGGCCTCTATACCCTCGATGCACCACCGGTGAGTAGTAGCTTCCGATGGTAATGAACAAGTTGGTGAGACTGAGGACCTAGCATCGCCTCTATCCTTGGAGGCCTCCTCTAAACTCTGCTTCTTCCTAGAAGGGGTCATCAGGGACATGCTACTCCCCATCTAGTCACTACATTTCTCATTAGACTGGGAAGGGCAATCGCTCTAAGAATGAGGCTGCCTAGACCTGGCAACAGTCCTAGTCTTTGGTCAAAATATCTCCGGGTCAGGTTGGGTGTCATATATCTCCAATGATCCACTCAGTTGAGGGGTCTGATCATCACTCGAATGATCGTCATCTGTAGGCTCATCCGTGAGGTTCCTCCTAAAAGCCTCAATCTTCAAACGATTTCCTTTTGTGGCCATAGTGTCTAAAAATTAAACATAAACAAACCAAAATTAGCCTCAATAATCAAGAAATAGAAAGGAAAAACTCATCTGAGTCAATTGCAGATAGGGTTTATGAGGGTCCTTTTACAAGTCATAGTAAGCACTACGAGTTGTAAAGTACTCTCGTAGACTAGTGCTTCAGAATAATAATTGCCACTAAAAAGTTTACGAAACCTAGATTTGACTCGTAAAGTGTTTCACGAATTATAAACTTGGGTCGTACACAATCCAGAGAGTAATTGAAAAATACGCTAGGATCTACGAGACCTATCTACGAGTCATAAAGTGATCTTTGACTCATTGAAGGTCTAGACCAATTAATACTCAAATTATCAAGTGTCTAAAATTTCCTAAGAGGGGAAATTACGACTCCTAGATGAGTCTACGAGTCGTAAAGACTCATGTGAACAAGAAATCCCAAGTGCTTAGTGTTTCTAAGTCCATCACAAACCCCAAAAACATTTTAAAAATTATCCTACCAGCATCGAAGCAAGCATACAAGTGCTCAAACATGATAAGCACATAACAACCAATGCCCACGATACTTTCAACATAAGAACACCCCCTCGAAAAAAATTTAGCATCAGTATCCTTTCATTTCAACCATTTCGAGTTGATTCATACAAACCCATATGCCCATGATAGAACCCAACAACTCTCCATCACAAATCATGTAATATCAACCAAATCAAACATGGATAAAGATTCAATAGGCATAGCATTTAGCAATTAATCATGTCAAACATTCAATTCCAGATTCAAACATGAAATTCAATCAAAGGAAACCCTAATTTCACCTTCATCATTCGAATTCACCAAGAATTTCATGATTAAACATCAAACCAATATGTTCATCAAGTCAAACAAGTACTAATCAAGGTAAATTAATTATCAAAATTAAATCAAGGACTTACCACAAATGAAGAATAACTTGAAGAACGACAAACGAGAAGATGACTGAACCTAAAACCCTAGGTGCCATAAAATCACGCCGAAAAATGGTCACACTAGCCAAAATTTTATCAGAAATAGAGGGGAAGGTAAACTATTTGGGAAATTACGGTCAATTAGGTCAAAAGTGAGGTCAAAATAATTTGACCACCTTTTTATACCTTTACCAAATCGCAATTAAAATTTCTAGGCTTGGGCCTACGAAACCCCAATTACGAGTCGTTGTAACGACCCTAAAAAGTGCCCGAAAATGTGCCTTGGAATGCTCAAAATTTTAATTTTCATATTTATAAAAATGTTTGTTCGTGATATCAGAAATCTGACTTTATATTCTTGTTCAAGGGGTCAAAATTACGGAAAAAAGGGTCTAACCCCGATTTTAGAGTAATCGAATCAAACTATCAATTTACCAAAATTTTGATTTACAGAACTGATCAGCCACAGGGCTGCAACGCACAGCTATCGCGGACCAGTGTAAATTTGTCTTTCGCAACAGGTCCATGTCACGATCCAGACGCAGACCTGTGTATTTTGTTGCCAGCGATTTTTATCTTGGTCCAAGGCTTTTGAGTCTTGGGCTTAAGTGTTTCCAAACGTATACCTAGCCTTATTTGTTTTCAAACGTATACTTAGCCTTATTTCACACTCGTATCATCCCAAACATTCGCAAATACTCACTCAAACACTTAGACTAATATTTCTCTCAAGATTCAGTGCCCAAAACCCTCAACCAGATCTAAGGAATTCCTTCAAGCTTCAAGTCTCCATTAAAGTCTTTTTCAAGAAATTTTTCAAGGTTAAGGTATGTGGTGTTGAACCATTAGGTCATTTCACCCATAGTGCCTAAGCCTCCATTTTACTAATATTACATGATTCAAAGTTGATTTTACATGTGGGTCTTGTATATTGAGAAATTGGCTACACAGAGACTTTAGTTTCGTGAAAGTATGGTTGTTTTAGTATGTTTTGAGCTCCAAATCTTAAATCTAATGTTGGATTTGATGAGGGATTTTGATGTGAATGTCTTGCGGATGTTCCTAGATGTTGATTGATGGTTTTACAATAGATTTTCTTGCATTATTTCATCTCTAAATTTCATGGTCTGTTACCCCCGTTACACACTCTCCGAGTGTTTGATAAAATGTCTGGCTAGGGTTTCTTGTGGAAATGAAGGTCCGAAGCATGAGATATGATATTATTGACTATATGATGATGAAAGGAGCTTATGTACATGATAACTCTTATGTAAATTGTTGCATTAGACCATAATCAACCGAGGTGGGGGTTTGTACTCATCAACCGAGTTAGGGGTTCATACTCATCAATCGAGGTGGGGTTTTATACTCATAAAACCATGTGAGGGGTTTGTACTTCACCAATCAGGAAGATAGGGTGTGACCATCATCAACCATGTGAGGGATTTGTACCACACCACCTATGATGATGGGGTGCAACCATCATCAACCAACCAAGGTTGGAAATCTAGCTTGGTCTATTCTTCACTAACGATATCCTATATGAGCATGAGTTACTTAACCACGTTTTACTTATGCATTGACTATACATGCCAGATTATTATATTACGCCTATTGCCTATTATTATGCATTTTTATTATGATCACTATCTCTTGTTGCGTTACATCCTACATACTTAGTACATTCAAATGTACTAACGCATACCCTTGCTTACATGATATCACCATGTAGGAATCGAAGCCCAGGTTGACCATACTACTCTACATGGCTAGTGCGGTGCTATTCAAGCTAGTTGGTGAGTCCTCCATTTTAAGCACCTTAGTCTTTGATTCTCTTGCTTTGTATTGAGACATTCTACTTTATGTTCTATTTTGACTATGAGGGTGAGCCCGGTTACTTTGTATTAGCCCCCGCTCTATCTATTTATTTAGGGATGTTTGTTGGACAAGTTATGTATCTATGGTATGAGCTATGACTCCTTGTCCCTTATTGATGTTGTTTTGCAAGCTATCCCTTAGCCCATTTGCCCTTTAGTCTTATTTTATACCTTTTACATGTTTCCGCAACTGATGATGTATAATGATAAGTTGAGAGGTTTTTTTGGGGTTCCTTTGGATTCCCCAGTCGCCAGTCAAATCTAGGCCCTAGGTTTGGGTCGTGATAGTCGTAGATGGATCTATGCCTCTGAATTCTTGGACTCATAGAGCTCTCAACACTTAGAAAAATTCAGAATCATACCTGAGTTCCACAACCCCCATTCACGACTTGTAGTTTGCTTTACGAGTCATAAAGTTGCTCACGAGTTGAGTACACACTTTCATGCTCACTAAAAATCTCTATGAGATGGTGTTACGCATTGTAAAATACAATACGACTCATAAGTTCATTCATAGAAAATGTACCTAATGCATATTACAATAAAATTTGTTACCTTAGTATTTTACCTACATACTCTTCAAAAATCCACTTGCACCCTATATGCAATAAACCCAATGTCAAAAATATTAATCAAAACACAATCAAACAACTACCTAAGAATCTAAATATTTAAAATAAGCTCAAAACTAAGCTAAAACATCAAAATCCTTGGGTTTCGTCCCAACTAGCGCCTAATTTATTATCACGGCACGACTTAGCTAGCTTCAGTAATTAGACTTTCTCAAGCTCTGGTGCATCATTATCACCAAATTCTGCCTCCTTTTTGGAGCTTGTCATCACGTCTCTTTAAATCTGATCCAGTTGTGCTGACACAAGTCCAAATTTATTATTGGGTTGTTGAATGGCCACAAAGTGTTTGTCCACTCTGAGGTTGATCTCAATAATGTCGGACTTGATCTCATTAAATGTCTCATCTTGAGTATCTTCCCTCTTTAACAACTATTCAAGCATCCCCTCAATTATTGAGTTCTTGTCTCCCATATCATAATTGTGTAGGGATACATTTGCTTGATTAGAACTCATATCAACAGTGCTTGCACAATCTATTAAATGTCTTTTCCTAGGCTTCCACACATGGTTGGATTTGACTACCATGTTCATGTTCTCAAGAATCTCTGTGAATAGTTGCTCTACAAATCGACCTTTCAAAGAGGCATCAGCACATGCTTTACTATTGGCATCTAGAGATCGGTTGAAGCTCTCCACCAGGACATTCCCAGGAATCTCATGGTCTGCGTGTTCCTCAAGCATCTATTGAACCGCTCCCATGTATCAGGATTGAATCACTAGGGAATTACTTGAATTGATTTATCTAGTCCTCCATTTTGAGCCTGTTTGGTTTAATGAAGTACCATGCTATGAAAGCCCTTTGCAATGTTATCCAACTGGTGATCAAACCTCGTGGAAGTTCAGATAGCCATAATGCTTTCATTACCCATAAGAGATAATAGGAAAACACAAAGTCCCACAGCATCCATAGATAGATTTTGTGTCCCTATCACACTTTACAGACAAATGCCACATTGTGCTAGTGGCTATGTGGATCCTCTGATGATAGGTCCTCAAATAATCCACGGTTTTGCATCATTTAAAGTAACCCACTAGAAACTATGAACTTTGTGTCAGCCGGTAGTGGTGGCAATACAATACCCCAGGTCACATACTGTAATGACCCGGATATCGTACGACGTCATTGGAATTTGAAATTCTGATATGGACAAAGTTTGGACCAAGTGTCGTCTCAAGGGAGGACCACACGGCCAATGTGAGGTCACACGGCTCGTCTCACCTCCAGTGAGATAATACTTGGCCTTGATTGTAAGGTCTTGACTATTGGTGTGGTGTTACAAGCCAAGGCATTCCACTGGCACCCCAACACGGGTCGTGTGACACCACATGGATTGTGTGGAGGGGTCGTGGGATGACTTACGTTTGAAACCCCACCATTTGGAGTTAAGTGAGGTGCCATGCCCTGTCACACGAGTCGTATGGTGTGACACGGGCCATGAGGCCCATCGGGAAGATTCTGGAATGAAAATATTCTAAGTATAAGATTATCATCTTGTAATGTTTTCACGAAAATTTCCTAAGGATGGGTATATGGGTGCATTACATGGCCCGTGAAGTCGTCCGTGTGGTGAACCTTGTACTCATAATTTCTAAGTGTTGGGACATGCACCCAATTTCCAGATTTCTACCTAAGTGTAGGTTCACAGGCACTCCACACAGACCATGGAGTGCCACACTACTCGTGAAACCCCCCTTGAGACGACGACGGACAATTTTTCCATCCATTTCATTTTTGGCGTTTTCATAAATTTATTTTATTCTATTGGTCTTTTAGGGATTCTTATGCTATCCTATGGCCATCTAAAGCCCCAAACCACATCTCAAACATTCAAAAACTCACCCCTCATATTTTAAACACTCTCAAAGACTACTATCAAATAAACTCTTGTGAATTTTCAATAGGAGCAAAGGAACTCAACTCTTCTTCAAATTCTTTGGAGTTTTCTTCATCTTGGTGAAGGTATGTGGGTTTTGATCCTTGACTCCTTCCAATCAAGGAGACCCAAATTATTTTTCAAGAAATCTACATGAATTAGCTTACTTTAAAATTTGGAGTTTTAAATATTATGATTCCTTAAATTCCAATAATGAATGGGTTATGTTTACCTATTGATTTTAAGATGATCTAACTTTTGAAATATTGAATTTCATCATTTTTATGAACCTATGAATATGTATGGTCCCTTTAAGGCTTTGATCTAAGCATGCGTGATTCATATTATAGTTTAAATGTGGATTAGATTATGGTTTTACTTTAATCCTATATTATATTATTGATTTTGATTGAATCTTAATTATGCATGCCTTCTTCACTTCATTCATGGCATTTGCATTCAAGAAATTGGATTATTATGGAAATTATGAAGTGGGTTAAGCCCAATTATGTTCTATGATATGATTTTTATAAGATATTGGTCATGATAAGAATGTGATCATATACATGTCTATGGTTACTCTTTGACTATTTTGGGTGCTTTCACCATCTTGTATATGAATGGGCTATTCCTATGAATGAGTATTATGGTACGAATCACGATTTGACGTTTGAGCTAAAATATGAATTATTATGAATGATGTTAGGCCTGTAGGCCTAAGTGCATTGAAATGTTTTGGTAAGACTTGCCTCTTCTGAAAGCATGTATATGTATATTATAAGTATTCTTGTAGGATGACGACTTAGCATCGATAGATTGAGGGGATGCTCTCTTTCCTTGAACTATGCGCCTAGCATAGGTTTCTTCCGAAATGGAGATTCCCATAAGAAAAGTTGCCTTCGAAATAGGGATGCCCGTAATGAGAAGAAATGATATGATGTTATATGATATGATATGTTCTATGAAAGTACTATTCGAAATAGGGATGCCCGTAAGGAAGGTTACTTCATACGAAATAGGGTTGCTCGTAAGGTGAAGTATAGTTTGCCTTTGACAAGTAGACCACCTCTTTACCGGTGAGGGGACTTCATTGGGATTCCAAGTAATAACTTGCTTTGTCTTACTTATGTCGATTGAGTTCACATCCCCACTATATATGAGCATTGCATTTCATGCATCATTTGTTTCATAGCATATTGTATATTACTCTCTCGATATATGATCTTTTCTATACTATGTGAGCTTGTTATCTAACAAAGAATGCAGGTTTGGTGAGTTACATGCATTGCATCCCGCATACTTAGTATGTTCAAACGTATTAACGCATATTTTGCCTACATGATTTCACCATGTAGGGACCGAGGATCCCATTCGTCCACCTTATAATATCTAGCTTGGGTTTCAAGTTATACTTGTTGTGGTGAGTCCTATCTTTCAAGGACAAGCCACCACCTCATCTACCTATATTGTTCTTTTCTACTTTATTTACTTTGAGGGTTAGCCTGGGGTATGTCTTGGCCCCCGACCCATCTTATGTAGAGACATTGTTGGACATCTTGTGTACTCATTTCATTCTATGCTAAGTGTTATATGGGATTCTTGAATATGTTTTTTTATGGACTATGATGTTATAAGATGATCTTACAGTATGTTGTGGATAGATTCTAAGTCCCGAATTGCCCCTATAGCGTGAGTCCTATTTACCCGCCCTTAGTCATTATGTGCTATGTGTTATGTGAGTTCTTGCTAATCCCTTTCCCTAAGATTCCCCAATAGCGTGAGTCCTACATTTCGTTCCTTAGAATTATGTGTTACCTTTGAATGAGCTTCTGAACCAATGATGTGGATTTGGGTACTTTGACACTTTTTTAGGGATCCTCAGGTTCCCATTCGTGGTGTCACTTCTAGACCCTACGTCTGGGTCATAACACATCCATAGCCTTAGGGTTCAACCTATATTGATTCCACCGATATGCATTGGAATTGAAATCCCGAGGCTGTGGAACATTGTCCGAAAGAGGTGGGTTGTCATTCCTATCATCATCATTAACATTCCGATTCAAGGCTGCATTGCCCACGATGTTAGCATTTTCTTGAGTAATTCTTCTTGTAATTCTTTGGATCTCTGGAACAAGTGTAGTTTAGTGATTGTCTTGACTCCTAGTGCTAGGCATATACTACTAGTATACCCTGCAAAGAAACAAAAAGTAAGGATTAACACTTGAATTGCAATTACTAGTGAATTCAATTAAGTCTAGCCGTATTCCCAGGCAACGGCACCATAATCTTTGATCACGCCCAAGTTACACCTCTCTTTTGGAGGATAAAATGGTCATTGTCAAATATAACACCTAACCAAGGTTAGGATCGAATCTCATAGAGAATACGAAGACTCACAACGAATTCAACAATATGTCATTCAAGTAATTAACAACTCAATTCCCCTAGAGTGGAGGGTTACGATGTTCATCAAGAAAATAAACTAAACTAACTAAAGCAAGAGACAATCAATAACGAAGAGAAACTTGGGAATTATGTTCCCCATGATTCACCAACTGAATATCCCCGGATAACCTAATTCTCAACCAGAGTATAGCATATAGGACGGTAAATTATGTTGACCAAGACCTTTGGTCAAAAGTGAGAAGCAAATTTCACTATATGACTTGGTCCATCTCCATAGTGTGCAATACTAACCACTACCTATAGTCCTAGTCAACCTCCCCTTGGTCTACGTCGGTTGATTAGACGAGAATACATTATCAAATCTTTTTAATCAATCTCTTTTCCTATTTATTATCACCTCGTTAGGGAAGATAACACTAGGAAAGTTCTAATGTTGGCCACCACTAGAAAACATGCAAAACGAAAAGGATTGATATATGCATGTAAATACTCATTCCAAGAATTGCAAATTTTCAGGTTTATTTGGTTAGATCTTCATGGTTCCACAACGCCAAGTTGTGGATTTAGCTACTCATGATATGGGTAGATGAATAAATCATGAATTGAGAAAATATAATTAATCATTTATCCAATTGAATTGAAGAACAAGAAAATCCAAAATATATTGAGAATCACAAGATTTGAAGATATTATGAATCCACAAGTGTATTCTCCTCCAAAATTGAAGTCTCCCAGTACAAAACCCTAAAAATACTTTCTAATGATGTTCTCAATCGTACTATCTTTAAAATTAACCTAAAATTTACTATTTATAGTATTTACAAACAAGTCCTTATAAAATAAAAAAATGGTCGATGACTTTCTATGGCAGGCATTTATGACTCGTAAATTGACTTACGAGTCATAATCGAGGTCTCATGTTCAGCTCTTGAGATTTTGGATTTCACTACTAAGGATCCAATTTACGATTCGTAGACTAATTCACGACATGTATTGTAATCTTGTAGACTTCATCTGCATCAATTGGTCCTTCACTGGAATTCTTCATGAGACCATTCTATACGACTCGTAGAGTGATCTATGACTGGTATAGAGGTCTCGTATAGCTGAACTTCATATTTCATCTTTCACTGGAAATCTTCATGAAATCCACTCTACGACTCGTAGATTGTCCTGTAAACCATCAAAAACCAGAAGAGTCTTCATTTTTTCCCCAAAAATCATGCCAACCTGCTTTCCCACAAACTAAACACCAAAAGCACATGAAACCCATAAATGTCACATTGAGAACATACAAAATCCTAAGTTTTAAACATCAAATGTGTTTAGTTTGACAGAACATCAGGGCAACATGGACAAAATGGAGTCTTGCCTCTGAAATATTATATGATAAAAGATACAACATAAACTCAAAGGTAAGTTTTTTGGAATGGTTGTTAGACCATCTTTATTGTATGGGGTAGAGTGTTGGCTAATAAAAAATGCACATGTTTAGAAGATCCAGGTTGCAAATATGAGGATGTTGAGATGTGTGTGTGGTTACACTAGGAGTGATAAGATTAGGTATGAGACCATTTGGGAGAAGCTAGAGGTGGCCATTGTCGCTGATAAGATGAGGGAAGCGAGATTGCGATGGTTTGGATACGTACAGAGAAGGAGTATGAATGCTCTTATTAGGAGGTGTGAGAGGTTGGTGAAACGACCCCAAAAAGTGCCCAAAAATGTGCCTCGAAAATGCTCAAAATCATAATTTCCATATATCTCAAAATTCGTGTGTGATATCGAAAATTCGACTTCATATTCTTGTTCAGGGGGTCAAATTGAATGGGAGATGGGTCTAACCCTGATTTTAGGGAAACCATAACAAATTTCAAAGTTTGACGAAAATAGTGTTCATGCACTTTCCTTCCGTGACTCGCCTCAGTGTGATTTTGTGTCCAGTTTTTGACTTAGGTGCAAGACTTTTAAGTCTTGGGCCTAAGTGTTCCATGTGTGAAAATGTCTATACTTAGACCTATTTTACCCTCATATCATTCAAGGTGTTCCCAAATATTCCTCACTCAAACACTTAGCCAATATTTCACCTCCTAAATTCAAGTCCCAAGACTCAATCCGGATCTAAGGATTACACTCAAGCTTCAAGTCTCCATCTCTAATCTTCATCAAGCTATTATCCAAAACTAATGTATGTGGGTTTCTTTCATGGGTTACTCTCACCCATAATGCCTAAGCTTTATTTTACCTAAAATTGCATGATTTAAAGTTGATTTACTCATGGTTCTTACGTATTATGAAATTCACTGCACACTATGTTGGGTTTTATGAAATTGTGACTATTTTATTATGCTTGAGGCTATTAATCTAAGATCTATTGTGAGATTTGATGAAGGGTTTTGATGTATAATGCTTAAGCGTGTTAACAAGTATTTACCAGTGGTTTTACATTGGATTTCCTAGCATGATAACACTTTTGAATTACATGATTTTATACTAACACTACACATCTGCCAAGTGTTTAATAAAATTTCCGGTTTATGATTCTTGAGTTGTTGAAAACCTAATGTTTAGAAAATGAGATATATGACTTTATGATGATTAAAGTATATTATATATGTGTTAATTTCATGATAAGCTTCTATAGTGCTACATGTTGACTATAACCTTACTAGGGGGTGATACCTTGACCACTTTGATGGAGGGTGTTAAGTCCATTAACTTTGTTGAGGGGTTGATACCTTGACCACTACCAAGGGGGTGTTAAGCCTTGGATTCCGAGTTCTAGTTGCTTGGTTTATAATGATGTCTCTTCTTATCTATGTATTACGTTCTATATGAACATGATTTACTCTAAGAAACATCCATACATGACATCCTGCGATTATGCTATCTATTGAGTATTATTATGCATTTTGACTATGTTGTCTATCTCTTGTTGCATTGCATCCTGCATACTTAGTACATTCAAACATACTAACGCATACTCTATGCCTACATGATGTTACCATGTATGAAGTGGAGTTCCATTTGGCCATCCTTCTCCTCCACCTGGCTAGTACGATTGTCTCTCAAACTAGTTAGTGAGTCCTCCATTCCAGGGATGTTGGTCTGGATTCCTCATGCTATGTATTGAAACTCTCTTCTTTATTGCTACTTGACTATGAGGGTGAGTCCGGTTGCTTGTCTTAGTGTAATATCCCACACCTTACACAACACTACTAGTACAATTCAAATGAAATATGACTTGATTGGGTTAAACCAGTGGTAATTTTCAAAAGTGCTTGAATCTCGCGTTAATGGGCTATATGTGCGTCTAGCTCTTGAGAGGGTCGAGTGTATACATGTTTTGTGTCGAAATGAGGAGATTACGGACTTAAAATGAAGTGAGAGAATTGA
>JAABOM020093803.1:0-27998 GCA_011800125.2 Solanum clarkiae
TATTTGAGAAGTTCTATTGGACCTTTGCGACTTGTTCTTTGAGAATTTATCTTTAAACTTTTACTAGTTCATAGTTTTAGGTATAAAGTACTTTCTTTGCGTGATATTTTTGATTTCTTTTTGGTATTCTTTGGAAGGTGATTAGTTTACATGCTAATTATTGTCTTTAGTTACTCATAAAGTTGTCAAGATTCGAATCTAACATTTTGATTCGTTTTCTCAAGTAAAGACATTAGATTTCTTCCATAAATCTTTACGTTGTTACTTGAATCTTGTCAAGGCCTTAGAATATCAATTTCTTGAAAATTCTTAGATCTTTCCTATGAATTTCCCGTATCTTTAATTAGTTTTTATCTTTTTCTTGTTGTTGCATCCACATTCTGGTATTCACTCTATCTTAGTGTTTCTAACCTCGATCCTATCAAGTGGAATCAGAGCGGTTCTATCAAGATTCCATTCTTCGTAAATCTTGGGATTTCTTAAATATAAAGAGCAAAAATAAAGTAAAAAAAAAAGTTTTAAAAAAAGGAGATAACTTACTCTCCAAGAAATCCGCTTACTTAGCCTCAAAATCATGCATTAGTTGTTTCCAAATAAAAAGGAATTAGGAAGAGGGAGTTCTAAATCTTTGAGGATACGGGAAGTTTTTTTTTTCTTATTCTTATATAATTCTAAGTAAGTTCCTTTCTATTCGTGTTTTGTTTCAACTAAATCCTACTTGTTCTAGGACTAGTTCTTTAATTTCTTTTGCCCCCCAAAAATTTATACTTTATTATTAAGAACTTAATACTTGTTTGGGTTTAATTATAAATCTACAAAGTACTCTTGTTCAAAGGTTATTTGAGGGGGAAAAGGCAAGTGTGGATGAGTTTAAAAGAGGGTAAAAGCCATATTAAGTGTATGACTGATGTTTTCTATTAAGATGTCTAATTTAGGTGGTGATGAAGAAATGGCTCGTTTAGAAGCTGAGATCAAAGGAAGGAATGACTTCACCCTTCAAGCTATGCACCAACAATTTGAGAGATGGAACCTTCAATTTCAAGAGACGAAAAGTATGATTACCGAGCATAATGAGACCATAACTGCAATTAGGAGGGAGAATAATGTTGTACCACCCAATAATGTTAGACCCCAAGTTAGAAGAAATGTACCCCAGCCCCTTTTGTAAATTTTGAATATGATAATGATGATTTTGATGGTGAACTTAATTTAGAAAGAAGAGATAGGAGGGGAAAAAGAGGTAGAGTAGAAGATGATAATATAAGTAGTATAAAAATAAAGATTCCATCTTTCACGGGGACACGAGCCCAGCAAGAGACCTAGGTGGTCCGGCGGCATTGGCGGAGGCTCGGTAGGATTTTATGGGCTAAGGAACAGGATATAGGTGATTTTGACAGTTTTCTGTTGGTGTTAGCCCATGGATATTAGGGTTGCATGGGGATCCGGCACAAGATTCTCAAAAAATCATATGGATGGGTCTGCAATGAGCCCGACAAGTAGCCCAGGTGGCCCAGCGACATTGGTGGAGGCCTGGTAGGATTCCAGACTTGTTCCTTGATTTGGAGAGACGAGTTGAAACCATCTTTGATTATCATAACTACTCTGAGAGTAAGAAAGTTAAACTTGCTATTGTTGAGTTCTTTGATTATGTTGCTTCTTGGTGGATAAAGCCAGCTAGGGACAGAGTGCAAGAAGAGCTACCATCTATTGCCACCTGGGCAGAGATTAAAGAGGGTGATGAGGAAGAGGTTTGTGCCATCATATATTCAAAGAGAGATGCAATCTCGCCTTCAACACTTGAAGCAAGGTTCCATGTCGGTGGATGAGTACTTCAAAAGCATGGATATGGCTATGATCCAAGATAATTGCATGGAGGAAGCAGAAGCTACTATGGCTAGATTTTTAAACGGTTTAAATTCTGAAATAGCTAATGTAGTAGAGATACAACAGTATGTAACTTTAGATGAGTTAGTTGATTTGTCTGTTAAAGTAGAAAAACAAATCAAGAAAACACAGCAACCTAACTCATAGAGAATCAGACTAACTCCATCTCTAAGAAGCTATTGCCAAATCAAGAGGGAAAGCTCCTTCTAAACCTCAAGAAGACAGAGGTAAACATAAAGTTGATGAGGGAGGTGAAGCCTTAAATCCCAGATCTTCTAAACCTTCCAATTCTATTCAATGTCATGGGAGGGGTCATATGATGCATGAATGTCCAAGTAAAAGAAAAATCATACTTAGAGAGAATGGAGAATATGAGAGTGAAAAAAGTGAGGGGTAAGAAGAAGAGGGAGGAGGTGTAAGTGAGGAAGATGATTTAGAACTGCCCAATGATGGTATAAAATGGGTAGTTTGGAGAATTATGACTATTAATTTTGGGTAGTAGTGATGAAGAACAGAGGGAGAATTTATTCCATACTAGATGTGGAATAAAGGGGAGAACTTATTCTATGATTATTGATGAGGGGAAGTTATGCAAATGCGGTGAGTTCATATTTTTTAGATAAGCAAGGAATTGCATGCATGAAACACTCTACCCCATATAGGCTCCAATGGTTGAATGATAGTGGAGAGGTAAAAGTAGACAAACAATGCATGATTTCATTCAATGTTGGTTGGTATGAAGATGAAATTCTTTATGATGTAGTTCCAATTCAAGCATGTCATGTTTTACTTGGCTGACCTTGGCAATATGATAGGGATACTACTCCATCATGGGAGAAAGAATAGATACAATCTTCTGCATAATGTTAAGAAATTTACTCTTGCATCATTATCTCCTTCACAGGTGTTTGAAGATCAGAAACGATTGAGGGAAACAATGGAAAGCAAAAGGGAGAGATAAAGTGAGCTTGAGGGAAAAGAAAAGGGCTAACAGATAGAAAAAAAGAGAGAGATGGCCGAGAAAAAGAGAGAGAGGGCAACAAACTAAGTAAAGAGGTAAAAGAAGGCTTGAGTGAAAAATTAAAAAGTTTTGGTGAGAAGAAAGAGGCTAAGGAAAAGAAAAATGAAAGTCTTTATATAAAAGCCAAAGAGCGTTTGAATGCTAGAAAAGAGAGGCTAAGATGTTTTTCCTGGTGATACTCCAAAGGGGTTGCCACCTTTGAAAGGATTGAGCACAAAATAGACTTTGTGCCTGGGGCTCAACTACCTAATAGGCCTGCTTATAGGAGTAGTCCTGAAGAGACCAAGGAATTACAAAGCGAAGCTGAAGAATTGCATAAAAAAGGTTTTGTTCGAGAGAGCATGAGCCCATGTTCTGGTCCTGTCCTATTATTACCCAAAAAGGATGGAACATCGAGGATGTGTGTGGATTGTAGAGCCATCAACAAGATAACGGTAAAGTATCACCATCATATCCCTCGTCTTGATGATGTGCTAGATCAACTATATGGATCCAAAATCTTTTCTAAAATTGATCTTAAAAGTGGTTACTAATCAGATTCGTATGAACCTTGGATATGAATGGAAAACTGCTTTTACGACCAAATATGGACTTTATGAGTGGTTAGTTATGCCTTTTGGCTTAACAAATGCACCTAACACATTTATGAGACTAATGAATCATATTTTTAAAGATTTTCATGAAAACTTTGTTATGGTGTATTTTGATGATATCTTGATCTTTTCTCAAAATCTAGATGAACACTTAGAGCACCTAAAATAAGTTTTTGAAGTCCTCAGAAATCAGCGCTTATTTGCTAATCTCAAAAAGTGTATTTTCTATGTGGATCATGTAGTTTTCTTAGGTTTTGTGGTCAGTTCTAAGGGAGTTGAAGTAGATGGTGATAAAATCAAAGCATTTAAAGAATGGTCTAGACCTAATGATGTAACTGAAGTTAGAAGTTTTCATGGACTTGCTATTGGACATTTGTGAGGGACTTTAGCACCATTGCTTCTCATTTAACTGAAGTCATTAAGAAGGATAAGAATTTTTCATGGGGAAAGGAAGAAGATGATACATTTAACTTGCTGAAAGAAAAATTATGTTCTGCTCCTCTTTTGCAATTACCTGATTTTTCTAAGTCTTTTGAAGTTGAGTGTGATGCCTATGGTAAGGGCATAGCTGCTGTTTTGATGCAAGACTCCAAGCCAATTGCCTACTTTGGTGAAATGCTAAGTGGAGCAATATTGAACTATTCAACTTATGATAAGGAGTTATATGCCTTGGTAAGGGCATTAGCTACATGGCAGCACTACTTGTGGCCTTGAAAATTCATGGTCAAGACTGACCATGAGTCATTGAAGTACTTGAAGATCCAAGATAAACTTAGTCATAGGCATGCTAAATTGGTGGAGTTTATTGAAACTTTTCCTTATGTAACTGCCTACAAACAAGGAAAGGAGAATGTGGTTGCTGATGCACTCTCAAGAAGGTATGTTTTGATATCTACTCTTACTTCAAAGTTGTTGGATTTTGATCAAATGAAGTTACTCTATGCTAATGATTCAGATTTTGGTAAAAATTTTATGAATGTAAGTTGGGTCCTTTTGAGAAATTTAATCTTCAAGATGAACTTCTATTTAAGAAAAATAAGTTGTGTGCACCTAAATTCTCTTTACATGAACTACTTGTTAGGGAAGCACACTGTGGAGGGCTAATGGAACATTTTGGAGTGCCTAAAACTTTGGAAATACTTTCTGAACATTTTTGTGCCTGGCATGAGAAAGGATGTTGAAAAATTGTGTTCTTATTATTTTGAATGTAAACAAGCTAAGTCTAGAACATTGCCGCATGGTCTTTATTCTCATTTACTTGTTTCTAGTTCTCCTTGGATTGATATTTCTATAGAATTCATATTGGGGCTTCCCAGGACTAAATATGGTAAGGATAGTATATTTATGGTAGTAGACAGATTTTCTAAAATGGCTCATTTTATTTCATGTAAAAAGACTAATGATGCATCTCATGTGGTTGACTTGTTTGTAAAAGAATTGGTTAAATTGCATGGAATACCTAGAACTATTGTTAGTGATAGGGATGCTAAGTTTTTAAGTCACTTTTGGAGAATTCTTTGGGGAAAGTTAGGGACTAAATTACTATTTTCCACATCTTATCACCCGCAAACTGATGGGCAAACAGAAGTGGTTAATAGAACTTTGGGGAATATGTTGAGGGTTGTTTTTCTTGGGAAGATTACTTGTCTAATGTGGAATTTGCTTATAATAGGACATTTCATTCTTCTACTGATAAGAATTCTTTTGAAGTTGTATATGGATTCAACCCCTTACCACTCTTGATTTACTGCATTTACCTACTAATGATTTTTCTAATCTTGATGGTAGAAAGAAGGCTGACATGATGAAGAAGATTCATGAACAAACAAGACTTGCTATTGAAAATAAAAATAAGGAAGTTGCATTGCAAAAAGAATAATGGAAGAAAATATGTTGTGTTTAAACCTGGGACTTGGTTTGGCTGCATATGAGAAAGGAAAGATTTCCTTCCAAAAGAAAGACAAAGCTAGATCCTAGAGGAAGTGACCCGTACGAATTCCTTGAAAGGACTGGAGACAATGCTTACAAACTTGATCTTCCTGGTGAGTTCCAAGTTAGAGCTACTTTTAAAGTTTCTAATCTTTCCCATTTTGATGCAGGTTTGAATTCGAGGGCAAATTCTCTTGAAGAAGAGGAGAATGATAGCATCATACAAATCTCTACACCTTTGTAGGACAAGGATGAAAAGGAGGAAGCTTTAGAAGATCAAAGGAGGCCCATAATCAGATCTCAAACCAAGTAGTTTAATGATAAGTTCAATGGGCTTCAATTGCATATTCAAAGGTGTTTGGTTGGGGAAGAAGAGCTAAAGCCCAAGAAGGATGAATTGTCCAAATGATACAATTATTTGGTGTCCCAGATTGAAGTCCAAGATGAAGAACTAGGGTTAAATTTCATGCAAATAAGGCCAAGAAGAGTCCAAGAATCAGCCACAACAAAGGTTGCTTTTTGCCCAAGTTTGCAGAGAAGACTAGTCAAACTTTCCAAATTTGTCAAGATTTTTTTCCTAGTTGGATTTTACCTTATTTCCTTATTTATATATATAGGTTATTAATGTTTTCCTTGTCCTATTTAAGGTATCCTAGTACCATTTAATGTTTTCCTAGAACTACCAGATCTATTCCTAATTAAGGTAACTTTATTTCCTTTCTAGATAGGATTTACCTTGTAATTTTTTTTCTAGGTTTTGGATACTCCTTGGGCCTAACTTAAGGAGTCCTGGATGTCCAAGGACCCTATAATATATATAGGAGTCTTTTTTTCTTTCATTAATGACAATTAGATTGATATTAATAATATTTGAGAGAGTTCTATTGAACCTTTGTGTCTTGTTCTTTGAGAATTTATCTTTAAACCACTAGTTCATAGTTTGAGGTATAAAGTACATTACTATTGTGATATCTTTGATATCCTTTTGGTATTCTTTAGAAGGTGATTGATTTACATGCTAATTATTGTCTTTAGTTACTCATAAAGCGATCAAGATCCGAATCTAACGTTTTGATTCGTTTTCTCAAGTAAAGGTGTTAGTTTTCATCCATAAATCTTTACGTTGTTAGTTGGATCTTGTCAAGGCTTTAAAATATCAATTTCTTGGTAATTCTTAGATCTTTCCTATGAATTTCCTATATCTTTAATTAGTTTTTATCTTTCTTTTTTTTTTTAATTGCTTCTGCATTCTACTATTCACTCCAACTTAGTATTGTTTCTAACCTCGATCCTATCACTTTGGCTCATTTGCTTTTGTCCACCTTGAAACTTTCCATGACCATCAACCCTTCGATGGGAGAACCCACTACCTTCAATTCGAACACTCTTGGACTCCCTAGCATGCTCCTTCAATTTCTCCTCCTCAAATTGCTCCACATATGTCATAATATTGGAGAGGTGCATATCTTTACGAGCATACTGGTCTTGCACTCTTTAGATACCAACTTCAACACCCCGGAGATAAATTTGCTCATTCTAGCCCATTAGTCTGCCCCTATGAATTATGTATATTTAAAGCTATGTGAATTTGAAAGAGTATTCTCTCACACTCATATGGTTTGCTTCAAATTTATGAACCCTTGTACTGTTACCTCCCGTATCTCCAATGGGAAAAACCAATTCAAGAATGCATCTTTTAACTCTTCCTATTTAGCTTGGCCTACACCCTCACTTCTTTCCTCGATCCGTTGATCATACCAAATCATGGCCACACCTTTACATTGATAGGTCACTAGCTCGGCTTTTTCTTCTGATGGCACCCCAAGACGGCCACAATCAAAATGCTTCATCAATGAATTCCACCAAATCTTCTTCAGCATTATAACTATGATACTCTGGTGGTTTCATTCTCATAAAGTCCCAAACGTTGTTGTTGGTGTAGGTGCTTGGGGATGAAGAGCAACCTCCTGATCAGCTTGGTTGGCCAAGACTTGATCCAGCATAGTAAAGGCGGGTGGGAACTCCACATGGGTGACTCCCGCCTCTTATGGCATGGGAAGGTCTTGGTTTTCATTCACTTCCCTTTGTAATAGAGCTCTTCTTGGCAACATGATCTAGAAAATGGCAAAGAGAAGGTCATGTTATGGGCGATAAATTGTAGGCAACTCTAAATACAAGACATGAATTATAAAGAAGGGAAAGTTTTCAAAATGTCTCATAGCCTTTCGTCCATGATTATGGTGCATTCATAACCATGAAAAAGACACAATTTGACGCGGTATATTTGATATCTGAGGAACATTTCTGACCTCGTGCTCCAATACCAAATTTGTCACAGCCCAAGCCTAGGTCGTAGTCATAACACGGTGAATGAGAAACTCAAAGGTGCCACATTAAAGCCTCTTAGAATTAATCAAGCATTCATAGGCATTAATCAAAGTAAAGCGAAATTTAAAAGTGGAGAATAGGACTAAGGAAAACCTTCAAGCATTTAAAATCATGGAAGATAACAAGTCGAGCTTCAAAAATCACATCATCTAAACATATCATTTACATCGCAACTTAGCGGAATCTATGATATACTTAAGCTCCCGTCAAGTGCAAATACCAAAAAATAATAATATGGAAAGTAAAAGTCTTAATAATACAACCCAACATAAATATCTCAAAAGTATGAAGCATGAAGAGAAGGTGTAGTCCCCGAGCTAGAGGGCTCACCAAAGCTACTGTTCTTGATGTCGGAGGCAAGCCATGAGTCGGTGGTAGTGGAGGAGCACCGATCCCTACATGGTGATATCATCGAGGAAAAATAAGTGTTAGTACATTTGAATGTACTAGGCATGTGAGATATAATGTGAACATAAAATTTTAATGTCATCATTCATGAAATTTTAATGTCATCATTCAAACATACAACCCAATAGCCAAGGACTAAAGCCCAATATGAAGTAAAGTTCAATCCATTATATGGAAAAATATTTTAAGGAGAAATACATCAAATACACAACTTTGTGGGAGAAGACCATAACCAACATATATGACTATGTGAGATACTACATGAAATCTAACATACCCTCCTACATTGGCATAGGGAGTTGACTTGCCTAGTGGAACTTCATCAAATAAGCATGTATATCTTTAATTTAACATTGCTATTGTGAATCTACTAGCCTTAGCCTACAAGTGCTCCTATGGTGGCACATAGTTAATAGGACAAGAGATTTCTTCTAAGGATCTCTTATCGAACCCCACCTCAATGTCTCATTTGGTGTTAAATTAATTCCACAAAATATATTAAAATCATTAGCATAATCTGGAATCATAACTTAGAATTATAAGTAACATTATATTATAGTTGCTCGTTAACTTGGAAACCACTCATGTGAGGATTAAACTTTCACATTGATGGTCCATCTTAACCATAGTTAAGGGCTTTGCAACATGCTTACATCTTTAACAGCATTCATAAGTTTCATAACATACTTTTAGGCCCTTATCATGAACATCATGTAGTAATCATCTTAAACTTAGTATCTTAGATAATGACTTTAAAATCACATACTAGAAGAATATAATGCAAGATCGTGATAAAATTCATCAAGTTAAAATCACGTTTAAATAGCCCATATCATCATATTAAAACCTAGATGATGAAGTCATAACATTCAACTTGACAATCATAGGAACTCATAGTACTTCATCATATTACATCATTAGAATCAAAATAACTGAAAAATATATCATTTAAACCATGATCATGAAACTCATAAACTTTCAAGAACTTATGAAAAAGGTAAAAGGAATCATGGTTGGTCTTTGTAGGCAAAAGGAACTGATAAATCAAGCCCTGATACCTAATAAAGACCTTAAGGAAAGGCTTAAAGAAGTTGGAGAAGAAAGTCCTTGGAAATCCTAGTCCTTGCCCTTGCCTTGAGAGTGTTCTGCCTTAGAGAATTTTGAAGATTTTAGGGAATGGAGTGAATGAGAGTGAACGAGGGGTTACTGATATGAGAGGGAAAAAAAACTAAAAATGACGTAATTTCAAGCTTAGGACAAGGGAAAATGACCCCATTTACAGGTCATAAAGTGATCTATGGGTCGTAATCTTAGAGTTTTGTCAAGTAGAAATTTGAACCTCTAAAAGTGGTATCTGAAGCTCAATCTACGAGACCAATCTATGACTTTTAGATTGGTTTACGGGTTAGAGACCCTTTCATAAACACCCAAACACTTTGAAAATTTTCAAAACATAGGGCCCTATCTAAGAAACCAAACTTTGACTCATCCTAATTATTCTAGTTCAATTTTCAAAAATCCCAATTTTCCATCAACAAAAGGCCTCAAACCATCAACCCTCTTATACGTCCTTTATACACTTGGTCGAATTTTCCACCTAGGTTGATCCTTTCCATGGGCGGTGTTTACAACCCATGGTTTGAACCACGAGCCATAAAATGAGGCTCTTATTTTGACCTGTACATTTTCAGTTCACTCCTTACACTTTTTGATTTCCTAACTTGCGAGTCTTTACATGAAGAAGATGAAACAACCCCAAAAAGTGCACGAAAATGTGCCTTGGAATGCCCAGAATTTTAAATTCCATATATCTTAAAATCTGTGCGTGATATCAAAAATTCAACTTCATATTCTTGTTTAGGGGTTCAAAATTAGGGGGGGAAGGTCCAACCCCGATTTTAGAGCAACCGTATCAAAATTTGAAAATCGCAAAAACACGATTTAGGAGGGTCAAATTTAAAGGGGCATATCTCTTAGAACACAAAGAACTAGGTGGGCCACGACCTATCATGATAAATCTCTTTGAATTAGATTTCCAACACACTTGGTTTCACCTCATTCCGAGTTCGGATGAAGAATTTATGTCTGCTTTCGTAGAACTCATTTGTGCAGAAATGCAAAACTCCAGTGAGTTATCCGCGTCAATGTTATTTTGGTTCTGTTTTTCTTTATTTTGGTCCAAGACTTTCAAGTCTTAGGCCTAAAGGTTCCCATACTTGAAAATACTCATACTTAGCCTTATTTCACCCTCATATCATCCTAAACACTCCCCAATACTCACTCAAACACTTAGCCATATTTTCACTCCAAAATTCAAGTCTCAAACCCTCATCCCAAGCTAAGGTTCTCCTTCAAGGTTCTTCTTCAAGCTCCAAGTCTCCATTTCCAATCTTCACCAAGTTCATCTCTAAGGTAAGGTATGTGGGTTTCTTTCATAGGTTCCTTTCACCCATGATACTGATGTGTTGATAAATTACAACACATTTGGTGCCTAAAACAAGGGATTTTGTGGAGTTCTCAAAGTGACTTTTTAGTGTTCTGATGTGCTTTTATATTAATCTTGCAGAAAAGTTAGCTTGGCATGATTTTAAAGAAACGTTATAGATTTTGTTGAAGAATGGGCCATATGAGCCCACCTATGAGTCGTAGCTCACACTACGAGTCGTAAGGTGGTGTCGTAATAGGAATTAGAGACCAAAAGTTCAGAAATCTGCCAAGTGAAGGTCACTGCTATGAGCCCGACCTACGAGTCATAAGACACACTACGAATCATACAGGTGGACTCCTAGCATGAATCAGAGAGCCAAAATATTGGACCAAAAACTAAAGACCAAGGCTACAAGATCAACATACGAGTCGTAGCCTAAGCAATGACTCGTACATATAGGTCAGACTAGTTCAGTCCAAGATGTCAAGATCCTAATACAAGACCCCGACTATGACTCGTAGACCATCCTACAAGTCGTAATTGCGAAATTTATCAAATGCCAGCTGTCTTTTCTGCATAAATTTTAGGGTTGTTTTGTACACACTATTAATAGTTTAAATTAGGTTATTTTGAGGAAAGTTAGACCAGAGACACTTCTCCAAGATATTTTTGAAGCTTTCCTTAGGTTTTAGAGTAGATTAGTATTTTCTTTGGGAAAACTCATTTTGAGAATTGCAAATCTTGCCTTGTACTCACTGTTGATCAATCAAGCTTGTGGGTTTGCAACTTGTGGTGCCTATTTCCTTCATTGTTATTGGTGAAACTCTCAACTATGTCTATTATTTGCATTTTTATGTGTTTTATCTTAGCCATGAGTAGCTAAGCACCCACAACTTGGGATTGTGGGAACTATGGATAGTTGACTTGAGATAACCTAGGTTTTGTGAATATTTATGATTGGAGTTTTGCATGTATTATCTATTTCCCTTCATGATTAATGTTGTTTGGTGGTGGCCAGCACCAAACCCTTCCTACCATCACGATCCCGACCAAGGTAGTGAAGAATAGGAAAAGGGAAATAGATGACAGGATTCAGTTGATGTTTTCCCGTCTAATCGACCAAACCTGACCAAGGGGAGGTTGACTGGGATAATAGGTAACGGTTAGTTGGCACGCCATGGTAGCCGACCAAGCGTCATGGTGAAATTCTACCTTCACCTTCACAAGAGGGCCGGAAGAACCTAAGTTATCGTCTTGCATGCAATTCACTAGTCATAGTTATGTTACCTAAGGTAATCGAGTCAACGAACCATGGGGAACACAATTCCCAAGTTGTTCACAAAATTGAGTATTTTCCTGTAATCTAGTTAGCATTTATTAAGTTGTTCTTTGAATTACAACAAACCCCCCCCCTCCCCATCTAGAGATTGTAGTTATAGATACTAGGAATGATTAGTAGTGAAATACTATAGTCAAGCCCTGTATTCCCTGTAGATTCGACTCTGACCTCGGTTAGCTTAATTACTGATAGCGACCGCCTTCTTATTGGAGCATGTCCATCATCAAAATTATGGCGCCGTTGCCGGGGAATACGACTAGGTTTCCTTTGATTTCACTATTAGTTAATTCAAAGTTTAATTTCTAGAGTCTCTTGTAGTTTACTTTTTCTTTGTTTTTGTTGTTTGATTTCTTTTGCAGGGTATACTAGGTTGCATGCCCAACACAAGGAGCCAAGGCAATCGTTTAGCTCCCCTAAATTTAGAGATCCATCGACTACCAAAAAGGATGGATAGAGTGAATGAGGACATTGAGGTTGAGGAGGATATGCATGTGAATGACGAAGACTTAAGAAGAGAGGAGAATCCACCACCAAGGGTTAACCGGCCACAGCTCAGAGACTTCAATGCAAATGCTTACAGCTGGAATCAATACCGACTAAACCCTATGACAATAGATGTTACTGGTTCTATAGTACTGCCCCCTCTACCGGAAGATGGTAGGTTCGCGGTATTAAGTGGATTGCTCCAGATGCTCCAAATTTGTAGCCTATTCACCGGGTTACCATCAAAGGATCCACACCATCATCTCCAAAATGTCATCTTCATGTGAAAAAGTGACATGGGGATATAAAATATTTCTCTTGATGCTTTGATGATATAAAATATATAAAATATCACTGACTAACAATGCAGTAATATGGTTGTCTGAACCCCCTCCGAGTACTATCACAAGTTGGGCTGAGCTGTAGAGGGTGTTCCTAGAAAGATATTTCCCAAGGTCGAAGAAGCTAAAGCTGAAGGACCAAATTAATAACTTCGAGCAATTGCCCGGAGACTCTCTTAGCACTACATGGGAGAGATTCACCAAATGCTTGAGAATGGTCCCTGATCATAAGATTGTTGATGATGCTTTGGTCGAGATCTTTTACAGAACACTTGATGATAATAGCAAAGCATGTGCCAACACAATCATGGGAGATGTTTTTCTTGATCAACCGTTTGAGTTAGTAGCAGAAAGAATGGAGCAAGTGGTGAAGACCAACAGAGCATGGGGTCAGAGTGAGAGTGGTAATACAAAGAGTTCTTGTGCGGTTACCACAAATAGTGAGCAGGCAAAAGTGAATGAAGAGATTATGGAGCAACTTGCTCAACTCCGTACGAGCATGGATTTGGTTTTGAAGCAAAACCAAGCTAGTATGAAGGCAATAGCTTACCAACCCCTAATTAATCCTATATATGATGATCAATTCTTTAATGAGGATGCATGTTATGTAAGCAACCAAGCGGCGGGTTTCCGGAACAACCCCCAAGGGTCCAATTCGGACTATTGGAGGCAAGGTTTCGGTAATCAAGGTCGAAACTTCAACCGCGATGGGATGTATGGAGATAATAGGGGTGGATATTATGAGAGAGAGTGTGTGTCAGATGCGGAATGGGGGAGAAGAGAAGGCTACAGAAGCAGTCTTTATGTGCCACTACACAATCGTGATGCTGGATCAAGCAATTCTAGGATAGAAGATATGTTTGAAAAGTTGTTGAAGCAAGCAGACCATCAAGATGAGACCCTAAAGGGAATGAAAACAGATATCTGTAGTATCAACCAAAAGATAGAGTCTCATTCAGTGGCAATAAAGCAACTTAAACAACAGTTTGGGCAAGTGTTCACAATTGAACCAACGCCAAAAGGGCACCCTACCAAGCAATATGATTCAAAATCCAAAAAATGAAGGGCATTGCATGGAGGTGATGATGAGGAGTGGCAAGAGCACAATAGACCCGCCCTCCCCATGCTAGTTATGGTGGATGAAGTCGTCGAGAAGGTCTTGATGGTGAAGTTGAAGTTGAGGGAGAAGATCCAAAAGGTGTTGGGATGCAACAAGAAGAGATAAGGGAGCATGACAAAGTGAAATCCATCCCAAAACCTCCTCCTCCATTCCCTCAAAGGCTCAAAAAGAAGGAAGAGGAGGGTAAATTCAAGAACTTCCTCTCGATGTTGAAGCAACTCTCCATCAACATCCTTCTTCTAGAAGCATTGGAGAAAATGCCCGGATGTGCTAAATATATGAAGGATTTATCACTAAGAAATGCACTTTGAGCCAAGAGTTCTCACAAGAACTTCAACAATATAGTGTGATCATGACTAAATGTCTTGCTCAAAAGCAAGGGGAATTCACCATACCTTACACTATTGGCGACGTTGAATTTGCAAGAGCATTATGCGACTTAGGAGCAAGCATCAATTTAATGCCTCTTGCCGTATTCAAAAAGCTTGGCCTTGGTAATCCTACCCCAACACGAATGAGGTTACTTATGGAAGATCGAACCATTAAAAAGCCAGATGGAATCCTTTTGGATGTGCTTGTTAAAGTCGATAAGTTCATCTTTTCGGCAGATTTTGTGATCCTCGACTGCGAAGTTGATTTTGAGGTGCCCATCATTTTGGGGAGACCTTTCCTGGCCACTGGGAGAGCACTAGTGGATATGGATTCAGGTCAGCTACGGTTCAGGGTTAATGATGCAGAAGTTGTGTTCGATATTCGCCAATCCATGAAACACCCAGATGAATGCAAGAGTGAGGTGTGGACATTCGATGATAGTTGACAAAGGAAGATGGAAAAGTCGGGCCATAATATTAAACAAGGCGCTTCTTGGGAGGTAACCCAAACATTTTGCTAATTATTTGTTTGTTTGAAACTTAGAGTAGTAGTAGTGGTTTGTTTTAAATTTAGAGACAATGATGCAATTATAAGAATTTTAAGGATTTCTATGCTTTGTGACTTGGTTTGCAGGTAAAAAAAGGAAGAGCTGAAGATCTGGAAAAATTGGACTAGGAGCAGCTCCTACGAGTCGTAGTGACTACGACTCGTAGTCATGCCTTGTAGGGGAAATATTGAACATCTGAAGTTGGCACATACACTATGAGCCAATCTTACGATTTGTAAGACGTCCTACGAGTCGTAAGAAGGGTTCATAGTGCCCAGGTATGATTTCTAAATTTTTGCTAAGTGTTGGGTCATGTACGAGACTAGGACCTGCGAGCCATAGGACGATCTACAGCTTGTAGTCGGGGTATCACAGACCCGATCTGAGGCATTTTAAAACCTGAACCGAATTGTTATAAAAGAGGGTAAAAAATTTGACCCCAATTCACCCATTTTCTAACCCTAAACATGATGGAAAACTATTTCCCATCTCGTAAACCTGTTTCCAACCAAATATTCTGGGTACTCACGTCATTTTCCCATGAAGATTCTAGCAAGGGTACGAAATTCTAGGTTTTTGTAGCGAAAGTCATCTCTCCTTCTTTTGGTTCACCTTTCAACTCAATTGGTAAGTTTTTTTATTTCATTTTTCAATTATCCCTGATAAGCTTGTTCGCTACATGAGTATAGGTTTAGTTTGATCATGCTTGAGTATGCCATACATTGGTTTGCTAAATTAAGCTTGTAATCTAGGGTTTGTTAGCTTTGAAAATGATTGAGTTGTGGATTAAGCCTTGTTGAGAGTTTGAATGGAAGGTTATGAATATGAAATTGATAAATTTTGGTTTGTGTCGAATTATTCTTGCTCATATAGGTTTGGAATGGTTATTGGAGTTGAAATTTAGATGGTATGGGCATGATTGCTTGTGTTTTAGCATGTGAGTTGTGATGGAATTATTGTGAATGGTGATTACACTCCATTGGAATGTTGTATGATTGCCAAGTGTTGGTTTGGAATGTGTTCTATGTTTGGTATGCTTGACAAATTGTAAAATTGATTTAGACTCCTACGGTTAATGGTCATTTTGAATTGCCAATGTTAGTTTGGAGTTGAATATGCGTCGTTTAACTTGCTTTGCTCCTATTTGCTTGGATGAGTTGAAATATTGTGTTGAACTTGTCTTGAGTAAGAAATGAGTAGGCATTACAAGTAGATCTGTGCTCAGTTACGAGGCACTCTTATGACTCATAAGTTCTTATTCGAGTCATAGTGGTCCTTCGTAGCAAGCATCAGTCACTTGTAGTTCCTTCACATTCCTCATACGAGACTCACATATGACTCCTAGTACGTGATATGAATCATAGTGAGGGTCTCGTAGACTTAGCTGAGTTTTGAAAATGTTTTTGGAACTAGGTACAAGACCAGGACTACGACTCGTAAATTGTATCTCGTATCTATGATCAGAAAGCATTGTTAAAAGCACAACTGGTTCTACAAGGCAGTATACGACTCGTAGGTCAACCTACGTGTCGTAACTGCACTCGTACCTACACATCTGCAGTTGCATCAGTTCTTGTTTTTCCCTTTATTTAATTTTGTTCTTTGTTGTGTGTTAAGTAAGTAAATTGTCTTAATGCTCATATGAATTAGTGGTTGTGTTGCAGATATCATGCCGCCCAAAGACAAGAGGGCTATTCAAATGTTTAGGCAGAGACTAGTGGATGAGTCTTCCGAGACTGAGAGGTCTGAGGGTTCATTTGAAGTCCACAGGGTCAGGATTGACCTTTTTGCCAATGTTCCTCAAACCCAAACCCGTACAACTCGGGAGCCTATGGAAGTTACAAGTTCCTCCCAGTTTAAAGAAAAGGTACAAGAATGGGAGAAAAATGACTCGGGGAGTAGTTCACCGTAGATGACTCCTATACATTCCAGCTCTGAGTCATAGTCTGAGAGAACTTCTCAGCCTGAGTAAGAGGAGGCCCAGTCTCAGCCCCTGGCTGACCCCAAATGGTGTGTTGCGGGCATGAAAAAGATCTACGACCAAGGGCTAGAAGATAAGGGGCATGGAAAGCCGGTCCGGCAACTTCACGAGGAATCCAAGTTGAGCACAGCGGGGTTAGACAGAGTACCTGACTTGGATGCAGGATTGGACGAGCACGAGCTTCGTTGGACTACGCAGCAGCTGGGCAAATATGCCCCTTTGATGGTTCGTGCATTCTATGTTACATACCTTGCTACACTCCGCCGGGGGCTGCCAAAGAATAGGAAGCCAATCGAGTAGCCAAGGCTACGAGTGGTGACAGTCAGGGGGAAGGTTAATATCTCGGAGGAGACAATCTGCCGACTACAGTTTGGTCCCACCTATAGAGCACCCTAGTCAACCATTGAGTATGATAGCCGGATCGATAAAATGAGAAGAGCGGTTATGGATAAGGATATTAGGCTCAGGTCGGAGTTGTTCCGATGGATTGTGAGTCAGATCTGTGATTCGGGTGTGGAGCCTACATGGATCACAAACCATGCAGACTCGATTGTGAGGGCACACCTGTTATTCCGGGCCAAGTTTTGGTAGTCCATTATCCGCTGGCGTATTAGGCCAACTTTCGTGGATAATGTGATCACCCTTGAGAGGGTTGTATTATTGGCTAGCATCCTAGCTGGTTATTCAATTGATAGGGCCCGGGTTATATCATAGCAGATCCATGAGGCTGCAGCTCAGACGAACACCTTACTTCCGTTTCCAGTTCTTATTCATTGACTATGCAGTATAGCAGGTGTTCTCATCGACCCCCATCGGGACCCTCACGTGGAGGCTACACGCACTATGGATCCAGTTTGATAAAGGCTGACGAGAATCCAGTGGCATTATCACGAGCAGCTCCTCCAGTTATCCCAGAGCCATTTCTGGTCGAGCCACAGGTTCTAGGTTCCCCTCCAGTTACCACAGGCACTACTCCGGCCACTACAAAGCCCACACCTGCAGTGGAGATTGAGTTGACACCTTCATCCAGCACTCCAGCACCAGTATATCCTTCTTTATAAGTTGACCCTCTCTTCTCTGCTATTGCATTTCAAGATTTATTGCACAGGATTACTGTAGTAGAGGGAAGGCTTCGTGAGCTATCCGCACGAGTCTGACCGTTGATTGATCAGACTGTTCGGGACTTCGAGGAGAGAATGAAGGCATTTTCTGGCAAGTTAGTTGATGATAGAGTCCGAGTAGTTGATGCACGAGTCAATGCGTTCAAGGCTCGAGTCCAGAAGAGGCTCAAGGGTGCTAGGCTTGCCGACACGAGTGCGGTGACTGATGAGTTGGCTAGGTTTAAGGCTGATTCATTACAGATGTTGGCAGCCCCTATTCCAGCCCTAGAGGTAGCACAGGGAGGTGACGAGGCTTTTGATTGGCTCGACGACCATCCAGACACCTAGGGGAAGAGGCCCCTTGAGCATGCTAACCCAGAGCCGGCCCCGAAGATGCCGAGATAGGACGAGGATGCCATACCTGCTGAGGTGGTACAAGAGTCGATTATGTTGGCGGCTATGCAGAGAGAGAGCGCACAACACACCCCGCCTGGAGAGGGTACTTCCGGCACTACAGCAGAGGAGGAGAGACAGCCTCAGGACCCTGCTGATCAGACCGAGACTGGTGCATGAGCACCAATATGTTTGATTTCTTTTGACCCCAGTTCTTATCTTGATATTTTAGAGACTTTGTTCTTTTTCTAGACAATCGTGTTATTATGTTGATTTTTGGTTGTGTTTTAAATTATATTTATGTTGGATGTTATTTTTATTTCTACTTTGGACGTTTATTTTTGGTTTTTAATAAATATATGTATATATTTCTATATTATAGTGTCGTGTTCTTGTTTTTTGTCTTTACTTGGAGGACAAAGTATCATCTTCTAGTGGGGTGGTGGAAGTTATGGATTAAGGTGAAGTCTAAGTAGCCTCAAGTCTATAACTTCCCATATTTTTCATCCCAAAGTTTGTTGTCGTGTTTCTTTTTCCTTGTGGATGTTTAATTTTCTGCTGAACCAACATGTTTTAGGAAGTATAGATAATTTCTAAATACATTGTAATGTTATCTTATGGCATATATATAGCTCTTAAATTTTCTTTAAACTTTTGATGCAAAATTGGGTATCCTCAAAATTTTTGAGGTTGTGAGTATTGATGCATTCATACATTTCTAAGTATCTGGCAATATTTGTTCTGATATTTTGAAGGTAAGCTAAGACTGAAAGCATGACCTGTAAGTCTATACTCGATTGTGGATGCAATTGCCATGTATGCTGTGAGCTTATTTTGTTGCATTCATGCATTTTGTATGGACTCAGAACTTGCCCTCGTACTCTAAGCTTGGTTTAGTGACTTAGTTGATGTGGAGGTTCTCTTAGGGCCCTTATTTTGATAGGAAGCCCACTTTTACCTAAATTGCCTGCCAAATGAAATAGTGAATCCGTGTTCTGAATGTTTCAACTTCTCATGCACTTAATCTTTCTTGACACCTTGCTGACTTGACCTTATTTGATGAAATACCCTGATATTGGCCCTGATCTATCCTTGAACATGTGAACCTTGATTGAGGCTAAAAGCCTAAGTTGAGGGTGGCAACATTAGTGGCTGTTTGAGACATAGATATTGTGTACTTCACCTTAGGGTGGCCCTTATTATGGTAAATTAACAAAAATTAGGTGGTTAGTTGAAGTGAAAAGAAAGAAAATGATTAATCATGAGCCGAGTGAAGAAAAAGAAAATAAAAAGTGCCTTAGTCTGAAAAGATGTGCAAGAAATGAGTTTGAAATTGAGGCACAGCTGTAAAAAGTGAAAGAACAGCTCGGGAAAAGCTTAAAATGGTGGAATAACGGAGGAATTAGTGAAATTTAATGGGTTGTGAAGGTAAAAGTGTTGGTAAGCATGGTTCAAGGATAGCTTTTAGTTACTAGATGCCTAAAATGCCATACCAAAGCACCAACAACCTATGTTACAAGCTCTTAAGTCCTAAAGTGGTCCAAATCCACTTTATCACCAAGCCAGGAAAATGCATATAGGGGCAAGCTTATGGTGTTAGTCATTGTGCATGAATTTCAATTGTGAGAGTGAGAATGTTTCCTCAATCCCTGATTTCTGCATATTCTTGAGTGAGTATAAGGGACTTCTTTCTAGTGAGGGCATTTGCACTACTTGAGTAGCATATGACTATGCTAGTGAATGTGGAAAGTTAATGCTCCTTAGCTTATCAAAGTTGGAGTGTTAGGTACCTCATGATGTTCTTGTTTGCTCAATAACTTTGAAACTCTGTTTTGAAAGTAGTAGTTGGGTACCTGAATCAAATTTGTTGTCGTATATGCCATTGATATAGTTGCTATGTATTTCTCTTTTTCTGTGTAGATTGAGTCGTCGCTTGAGGATAACCAACAATTCTAAGTTGAGATGTTGATGTGTTGTTAAATTATAGCACATTTGGTGCCTAAAATAAGGGATTTTGTGAGTTCTCAAAGCAACTTTTTAGTGTTTTGATGTGTTTTAGAGTTCATCTTGCAGAAAATTTAGGTTGGCATGGTTTTGAAGAAAAGTTACAAATTTTGCTGAAGCATGGGCCATACGAGCCCACCAACGAGTCGTAGCTCACACTGCGAGTATACGGTGGTGTCGTAAAATGAATCAAAGACCAAACGTTCAGAAATTTTCCAAGTAAAGGTCACTACTACGAGCCCAACCTACGAGTCATAAGACACACTACGACTCATACAAGTTGACTTATAGCATTAATCTGAGAGCCAAAATGTTTGACTAAAAACTGAAGACCAAGACTACGAGATCAATAGACGAGTCATAGCCCAAGCAATGACTCGTACCTATAGGCCATACCAGTTCAGTCCAAAATGCTAAGATCTTGATACGAGACCCCCACTACGATTCGTAGGCCATCCTACGAGTCGTAACTGTGAAATTTATCAGATGCCAGCTGTCTTTTCTGCATAAACTTTAGGGTTGTTTTGTACACACTATAAATAGTTTACGTTAGGTTATTTTGAGGAGAGTTCGACCAGAGACACTTCTCCAAGATATTTTTGAAGTTTTTCTTAGGTTTTAGAGTAGATTAGTATTTTCTTTGGGAAAACTCATTTTGGGAATTGCAAATCTTTCCTTGTACTCATTGTTGATCAATCAAGCTTGTGGTTTTGCAACTTGTGGTGCTTATCTCCTTCATTGTTATTGGTGAAACTCTCAACTATGTCTATTATTTGCACTTTTGTATGTTTTATCTTAGCCATAAGTAGCTAAGCACCCACAACTTGGGGTTGTGGGAACCATGTGTATTGAAGTTTTGCATGTATTATCTATTTGTCTTCATGATTAATGTTGTTGGGTGGTGGCCAATACAAAACCCTTTCTACTATCACGATTGAACCAAGGTAGTGACGAATAGAAAAAGGAAAGTAGATGACAGGATTCGGTTGATGTTTTCCCATCTAATCGACCAAACCTGACCAGGGGGAGGTTGACTGGGACAAATGGTAATGGTTAGTTGGCACGTCATGGTAGCCGACCAAGCGCCATGGTGAAATTCGACCTTCACCTTCACAAGAGGGTCTGGAAGAACCTAAGTTATCGTCTTGTATGCAATTCACTAGTCGTAGTTATTTAATCCAAGATAATCGAGTCAACGAACCATGGGGAACATAATTCCTAAGTTGCTCCCAAAATTGAGCATTTTCCCATAATCTAGTTAGCATTTATTTTAAGGCATTCTTTGAATTACAACCCCCCCAACCCCCATCTAGAGATTGTAGTTATAGATACTAGGAATGATTAGTAGTGAAATCCTATAGACAAACCCTGTATTCCCTGTGGATTCGACCCTAACCTCGGTTAGATTAATTACTGATAGCGATCGCTTTCTTATTTGAGTGTGACCATTATCAGATACCCAAACCTCCTTTTACTCAAATTACATAATTTAAAGTTGTTTTACAAATGGGTCTTGCATATTATGAAATTCACTGCACACTATGTTAAAGCTATGTAAAGTTATGACTGTTTTGCTATGTTTTGAGTTATAAATCTTGGATCTATTGTAAGATTTGATGAGGGATTTTGATATATCACTACAAGAGAATTGGCCTTTAGCAAAAGGAAATTTAGTCGCTAAAAGCGATAATTCAGTCATTATTGATCGATCATTTACGACTAGATAAAAATTGGTCGCCGTCAGCAATTAGTAGCTCTGACGTTAAAAGTAGGTGACCAAGTTCTAATCCAATTGTTAAGTAATCATTAGTAACGACAAAAATTTTAGTCGTTAAATATCTTTTTGTAATCACATTTTGCCTTCGTTAAGTTTTATTTTGGTCGCTAGATAGCTTGGAAAAGAGATATTCTCAGTCTCCTGCATAACTTCAAGATCACCATGAGGAAAGGAAGTATCCTGCTCTAAGGAAGTATCCTGCTCTGTTGGACTAGACCCTTTACTTTTTCCAAAGTTCTCTGTCCAAAAGTACTTTCTCTGCCAGAACCAACAGATGTAAAGTTCTTTTCATTTCCAGTTGAAGTTCTCCGTATAACATTACTTTCTTTACCAAAGCACACAGATGCAAGATTCTGCTCATTCCTCTTTGCTACAATTCAGACAACATACGATCTTAATCATAAAACAACAATAAAAATTTATAAACTGAAAAAATAAAATAAGATTAGCAACCTATTTTGCTGCTCTGAGTGTCGTCTTGCACCACTTCAACTCCATCGCGAGGGAGGGTAAGATCATCCTCCATTGGATCCAACCCCGAAGGAACAATATTATTATTTTGTGAGAGTTCATTTAGAATCTTTACTCTTGCCATTCAAAGTTATCTTTTCAGCACTTTTTCTCACAGAGCTCATAGATGTAAAATTTTGTGCTCCCTCCATTGTTAATCAAATATTAAAACAAGCTCAATCCACTAAAAAAATGAATTACCTACAAAAGCTCAGGAGATTCTATCCCTAAAAAATTAATGACCAGTAAGGATTCAGTTACTGGATTATTGCTAATTCATATAATCAAAGTACCTCATTTATTAAAGAAAAGTAAAATAAAATACCAGATTTACTTCTCAAACTCTCCTGCATTACTCCAAGATCATCATGAGGAAAGGAAGTATCATGAGGAAAGCACACAGATGCAAGATTCTGCTCATTCATCTTTGCTACAATTCAGACATCATACAGTCTTAATCACATAATAATAATAATAATAATAATAATAATAATAATAATTTATAAACTGAAAAAATAAAAAAAAAAGAAACCTGATTTGCTTCTCTCAGTTTCTTGCATTACTTCAAAATCCTTACGAGGAAAGAAAGTTTCATCTTCCATTCAATCAAAATGAGAAGGGATGACAATAGTCTTCTGTGCAATGATATTCTGATTATTTGATGCAGAATCTAAAGCTTTGTTGTTCCCAATTATTGTTCTCTTTTCGATGCTTCGTCTTATAAAGCTTAAAGATGTGAATTCTTTTTCTCATCCCATTACTTCAAGATCGTCATGAGGAATGTACATGTCAACTTTTATTTCTTATTCAATAACAAAAATTCATAGACTAAGAAAATAAATATAAGATCAGAAAACTGGTTTACTTCTCGGAGAGTTTTGCATTACTTCAAGATTGTCATGAGGAAAAGTTTCATCTTCTATTAGATCAAGAAAAGATAACATAAGATTCTTGTCTAGTGCTAGTTTATTCCTATATGAATATATAGCACTAGAACCTTTACCTTTTTCATTCGAAGTTCTTTGTGCTACAACACTTCTTCCAACAGAGCCCATAGATAGAGTCGTTGCTCAATTTCCCTTTCTACAATTCAAACATTATAAATCTTTCATCAGTACATGCAACAACCTAAATTTCTCTTTGATGTTTCTTTGTAGAAGATTCTTTGGAAGAAATCTATTTAAACAAACATCAATTTAGACTTATTCGAGATTAATATGAATGTACACTTTTTTAAAATTAGAATGGAATCAACATAAAAAAAATTAAATTTAGAACTACTGTAGATCATAGAGCATGGACAAAATCAAATTCGCATTACAATTTTTAGATAATAGTATCTTACGTAGGATAATTGGATTTACAAATATATGTAGTATGAGAAAATGATATACAATGGCTTAACAATTGAAAATGTGTAGCTCAAGAAAATAAAATACAATACCATATTTGCTTCTCAGAGTCTCTTGCAAAATGTTTGATAGACCAATCAAGGATGTATTTTCACCGGTTACTCTTACAGATCCCATAGATTTGAAGCTTTTCCCTTGCCCCCTGGCTAATGCACCAGGTGGAAAGTATGATTGCTTTAAGTTCTTAAAACTTGATGCCATTTCAGACTTCTTAATGTTTGAAGGATTCATTTCATCCTGTCATAAAATCCAACAGTAGAATATTTTCAGCTAAGTATCTTTTAGTAAGCATATTAACATACAACAAAAATAATAATTGCTAGAATAATAAATAAATCTAAATGTACAAAGTAAATAAGAAATTGTTTTTGGATCAACCTCTGTTCACTCTAAATACTTCGATTAATCAAAGCTATGTGACTATCATAAAAGTTATATAAAGAAGATTCAGAATATGTACATGTAATTGATAAGCTATAAACATCCACTATAAAGTTCCAAATCTGTAGGAGTTCTTTTTCTTTTCCTTTCAGTTGAATCATGCAGATCCTCAAAATCATTATCATTATTTTGCACATCATCAAAAGAATCATAAGGCAGAACCATTCGCACCACATTCCAACCTTTATTAGAATGATCACTAGCATAAAATACTTGTGATTCTTGATTGGCTAACACAAAAGGCTCATTAGTTTTCAAAAATCGTTGGGTGTTAACACTTACAAAATTATATTCATCTATTTTAACTCCCCTTTCTTTGTGATACACATCAAACCACATACATCTAAACAAAACCAGTCTTCTCTCCCCAATAAATTGCAACTCGAGAATCTCTGTTAGTTCTCCATAGTAATCAATTGTTCTATCTTCTTCATCCGTCTCGCCAGCGATAACTATTCCACAATTTTGAGTACTCAAGCCTTTATCGTAATCTTGTACATAAATTCTATATCCATAAATAATGTAGCCTTTGAAACTTGTTACGTTTTTCATGGGACCACGTGGTAATGTGAGTAAATCTGTAATTTTCTTACTTTTGTCATGTTTGTACAGTCCTGCAACCTATTATGATTAGAAACATAGTCTAGCAAATATGATTTACATGGTTTGAAAATCATAATTTTTAATCAGTATTCACCTTTTCTTTAAACCAATGAATTACCTATCCGAATTCTTTTTAGAGGAATCACCTAGAATTTGAGAAAACTCTCTACAGAAGATTGAATCACAATGAATAATTAAGATATAATAATCATTTTGGAGGAGTTCTAAGATAATTATTTGAAAAACTCAGTACTTACTCCAGAAATGGTTGAACTTCATCACAATTCTTCAAAATATAAATATGGGCTTGCTCCCTTTCTTTTATATCAAGACAGTGTGGCTTGCCACCTTTTAATGCTTTTCCAGGTTGGCAAAAAATCATTAAACCTCCATCAGATTCTATAGCAGCCCCATCATAATTTCATTCAAGGCGATTAAACTTTGTTTCCATTGTATGCAAATACCTTGAACATAAGGTTGTAATTTCATTTGCAATGTGTCCCTCTGCAATAGAACCTTCCACACAAGATCTACTACGAATAAATAGCTTCAAAAAATAAAACCACCACTCTATTGGATACATTGATTTGTATTGAACAGGTCCAGGAATCATAACCTCACTAGCTAAATGAATTGGCAGGTGCTCCATAACATTAAAAAAAATACAGGAATAAAAATCTTTTCTAACTTGCATTATGTTTCAGGAATTTGTGCATCTATTTGTTCCAACTCCTCAAGTTTTAAACACTTTGCTCCAAGTAGATTGAAAAATAATGACAACTCAATTAGTGACTCATGCACCTCTTTACAAAGCAAACTACGTATGGCAAGTGGAATTAAATGTTGAAGGAACCCCTATGTATGGGGTTCCTTCGAGTTCCCCATTCACCAGTCACTTCTAAGCCCTAGGTTTGGGTCATGATAAAGTTGGTATCAGAGCACTAGGTTGTTAGATCCTCGGAGTCCAACACACCGAATTAATTAGAGTCTTATCTATGGTTGTGTTGTGCACCATAATTATCAATAGGAGGCTATGATATGTTTTAGGAAATGTTTCCCTTTTTCATGGTCAATATCGTGCTATAGAGTTGAAGTAAGGTTATTTCTCCCTCCCCCCTCCTCTAATGATTGTTCTTTTCTATGCTAGATCATGCCTAACACAAGAAGAAGGGCCCACGCTCAGGAGGAGCAACCAGGTAATGGGGAGCTTCGTGATGTTTTTACCTTGCTTGCACATGTTGTGGCTAACCAAGTCAATCAAGGGGCCCAAGCCCCTCATTCTTCTACATCGGCCTCTCGGGTGAGAGACTTCATTAGGATAAACCCACTAGAGTTCTATGGGTCAAAGGTGGATGAGGACCCAGAACAGTTTATTGATGAGATTTATAAGGTATTGGTCATCATGGGTTAGATCGAAAGCTAAGGCAGAGTTGGTGGCCTACCAACTCAAAGGGGTAGCACAAATATAGTACAATGAATGGAAGGAGGAGAAGGGAAGCCATAATGTGGTGTTTTTGGAGGAGTTCAAGGCAGCTTTCCTTAGTTGGTTCTTCCTCTGAGCTTTAGGGAAGCCAAATTGATGGAATTCATGAATTTGAGACGAGGATCAATGAGTATGAGGGAGTATGCTTTCAAGATCAATAAATTCTCTAAGTATGTTCCTCACTTGGTTGCCAACCCAAAAGCTACAATGAACAAGTTCGTAATGGGAGTCTCCGACTTGGTGAGTGAAGAATGTCGGTCCGCTATGTTAATCAGAAACATGGATTTGTCCCGCTTGATGACTTATGTCAAGCAAATGGAGGGGAGAAGTTGAGGAAAAGGAGGAGTAGTGAGGCCATGAGGGTCTGATTGTATGGTGGCTCCCAAGGTCTAGAGTTCGATGATGCTTTAAGCAAGAGGGTTGTTAGGGGTGGGGTGCCAAACCCAATGCCCCAAGGATATGATGGGGTGACTCATCTTAGATGCCCACAATGTGAAGGAAACATGGTGGTACATGTTGGAAGAACACGGGTGCATACTTTAGGTGTGGTGAAATGGGCCACAAAATCCCAGATTTCCCATATGCTCAAAACTAGGGTAAAGGTGGTGATGTTGATCAAGGGGTTTCTCCAAAACGTAATCGATTCTATGCTCCAAAGAAGGAAAGGAGAGGACGTGGTGCCCGATGATGCTACTAGTAAGTTAGAGATTTTCCTTGATTTTATTGTGCATAAAGTCTTGTCTTGTGATATTGTTTGAATTTGGTTTGATGGATTGGAGGTCTTAAGGTGGTGTGTCTACACGCATATCATGCTCCCAATGAGTGTAGGACCCATAAGGTTTTGATATGATAGTTGAGGATGGTCAATTTATTTGGCCAACTAGAATGGGTTAGTCACTTCTCTAAGCTTGATCTTTATTTTGGGTTTTGTCTCTAAGTGAGGATAAGGGTAGGTGATATTCCTAAGTGTTTTTTTTTATTCTTTTCTAGACTAGGGGCGAGCATTTGAGTATTGTTGGAGTTGTTTGGTTGACTTATCCATCGGTTAAATTTATAGGTTTCATGAATAGCATCTTAAAATCCTACCTTGACATGTGGTGTGGTGGTCTCTAGTGGTGGTGCATTGATTTATTTAGAGCTTGTGAATCATTTGGGAGTAGTGTTGCAAGTCTTGGATAATGAGGGGATTGTTGCTAATTATAATAGGTGAGAATTGAAGATAACAAGAAGGTGGTTAGAATTCTTTAAGGATTATGACATGAGTATGCATTATTTTTATGGTAAGGCTAGTATTGTGGTTGATGCTCTAAGTAGCCTAGCATGTGTTGATGATAGTGGCAAAGAGATGACTTGAGGGGTCCATTGTTTGGCTAGATTGAGGGATTAGGTTGGAGGAAGTTGAGCATGGTGGTGTAGTATTCTTGATGGTTCCAAATCTTCT
>JAABOM020093814.1:0-27996 GCA_011800125.2 Solanum clarkiae
TCCACCATTATTAACTTCCTCCAACCTAACTCATAATCTAGCAAACCGATGAACCTCTCCAGCCACCTCTTTGCCACCATCATCAAAATGAGCTAGGGTACCCATAGACATCCTACTCAAATAATCGTCCATAATATTAGCCTTACCGGGGTGATAATGCACACTCATATCATAATCATTAAGAAGCTCTAACCACCTTCGTTGTCTTAAGTTGAGATCTTTTTGGGTGAACACATATTAGAGACTATTATAATTAGTAAACACATCCACATGCACCCCATACAAATAATGATGCCAAATTTTCAAAGCAAATACCACGACGGCCAATTCAAGATCATGTGCAGGTAATTCTATTCATTACCTTAAGCTATCACCTTACCATTTTGCATCAAAACACAACCCAACCCCATTCTAGAAGCATGACAATACACAAAAACCCTTCCAAACCTTCCAATAGAGATAAGATAGGACCGAAAACAAGCTTATTTTTCAAACTTTGGAAACTCTTATCACACTCATCGACCCATACAAATTTTTCCTTCTTTTGGGTCAACTTAGACTTAGGAGAAGCAACAGAAGAGAACCCATTTACAAACCTCCGATAATAACCCGCTAAAGCCCAAGAAGCTTCTAATATCTAATGGAGTCAAAGGTCTAGGCCAATTTCTAATTACATCTATCTTCTGAGGATCCACGTTGATACCATCACCCGACACCACATGGCCTAGAAAGGAAACCTCTTTCAACCAAAACTCAGACTTTTCATGTTTGGCGTACAACTTCTCCTCCCTCAAGAATTGTAACACTACCCTTAAGTAAGCCACATGCTTGTCACTATTGGAATAGATCAAGATATTATTGATGAAAACCACAACAAACTAATCAAGGTAGGGTTTAAAGACCCTATTCATAAAATCCATGAAGATAGCCGATGCATTAGTCAAACCGAAGGATATAACCATAAACGCATAGTCCCCATACCTAGTCCAGAAGGTCGTCTTGAGAATGCCACACTCCTCACTTTCAATTGGTGATATTCGGACCGAAGATCAATCTTAGAGAAGTGACTAGCCTATTGAAGTTGGTCAAAAAGATCATCAATCCCTAGTAGAGGATACTTATTCTTTATGGTGACCCTATTAAGTTGATAGTCAATGCACATCTGAAGAGTATCATCCTTCTTCTTCACAAACAAGACTGGTGCACTCCAAGTTGATTGGCTAGGTCTAATAGAGCCCTTTTTCCAACAAATCACTTAATTGCTCCTTCAACTCTTTCATCTACGTCGGGGATGTACAATAAGGGGGAATAGAAATGAGTTAAGTATTGGGAAGGAGGTCTACGCCAAACTCTATTTCCCTTTCGGGAGGAACACTGGGAAGCTCACTAGGAAAGACATTAAGGAATTCATTAACCACTAGAACTGATTCTATAGGAAGGACTTTGGACTCAACATCCCTGACCCCCACAAGATGATAGAGACACCCCTTAGAAATCAACTTTTGGCTTTAATGAAAGAAATTAATCTACCCTTGACCACCACATCATGACTCTCTCACTCAAGGACAGGTTCATTAGGGAATTGGAATTTAACCCTACGGGCTCTACAATCAAATAGAGGCATAATACGCATGCAACCAATTCAAACCAAGAAGACATCAAAATTCACCATAGCTAACTCAACAAAATCACAAGGAAATATTTTATGCAAAATGAAAATGGGACAATTGCTATAGACCCTTCTGGCAACAATGGATGCACCAATGGGAGTAGACATTTCATATAGTCAGACAACAATTCAGGTTTAACATGAAACGTTTTGGAAACAAAAGGAGTAACAAAAGAAAGAGTGGCACCCAGGTCTATCAAAGCATACACATCAAAATAAAAAACTTTTAACATACCAGTGACGACATCGAGCACCTCATCCACCTCTTGTCTCCCTTGAAGAGCATGAGGACAAGCACTAATATTGTGTCCCAATTCACCACAACCAAAGCAAGCATTAGATTTGTTCAAACATGGGCCATTATGGCCTTTACCACATTTGTGACAGGTTGGGGAATCTTGAGCACCAATACCCTCGCTTTTACCTTAGACATATGGATAACTAGGATTCTTATGGCCCATCTTGCCACACCCAAAGCATGCACCCGTGTTTCTCTTACATGTGCCATTATGGTTTCTCCCATATTTTGGGCATCTAGGTAAAGTCATCCCACCATTGTCGCCAGGCTTAGCATATTGAAGCCTACCTTCAACTTGAATTCTCCTTCTTTACCCCTTTAAGGCTATCAGGAAATCTCTCATCTTATGACCATCACCACCACACTTGAAGCAATCTGCAATTTCCACCAAATGCCTCCCTTGATGTTTCTTGGTACACTCTTGATAAGTGGGAAAAGGGATCCACTTCTTTTCGTATTTAGGCACCAGTAGTCTAGTAGAAGGTAAGGCACCACCAACTTCGGCCTTCATAACCTCACTCTCCCTCCTGTTATCCCTTTTAGTCTCCGGAAAACCCACTTGTTGATTGAGTTAAAGGATCACTGCCTTGGCCAATAGCCATAGGGCATTACGAACCTCGTATTTGACATGTCACCATTAGGGAGTTGACCCTTAAGTGAGGGACGATCACCACCTCATTCACCACCTTGAATAGCTTTAGATATGTTCTGAAACACAATGATTAAAACAAGAAATAAACCTTAGAGGACATAACTCTATCACATGATATAGATGAAGAAGAAGGGAAACATTTCCTAAAATGCCTCATAGCCTCTTACTCATAGTTTTGGTGCACTTTATAACCATAAACAATATTCTAATCGATGTGGTGTGTTGGATGCCAAGTACCATTAACAACCTAGTGCTCTGACACGAAGTTTGTCACGACCCAAGCCTAGGGCCTAGAAGTAACACGACGAATGGGAACCCAAAGGGAACCCAAAAAAGCCTTTTATCATATCATTTACACATTCTTGGTTGTGAAAGAAATTAAACAATAATAAGAATGTATAAACAATGATAAAGGAGTAAGGGAAGTCTTTAATAGGATAAATCATCAAAAGAGTCAAAGATCAAGCATAATTACATCACTTGTCCAACAACACCTCTAATATAGATTGGGCGGGGGCCCAGAGAACTTTTTGGGCTCACCCTTTTAGTATCAAGAGTTCAACATAACGAAATAACATAGGTAAGATTGCAAAGATAGTGTCCCCAAACTTGAGGACGTACCAATGACTTATCTTTAAGATGATCAACTAGCCACGGAGAGGATTATCATGAGGGGCTCCGATTCCTACATGGTAACATCATGTAGGTATAGATTATGCATTAGTACGTTTGAATGTACTAAGTATGTAGGATGCAATGCAATAAGAGATAGGCTACATAATAAAAATACATAACCATAAGCAAGAGATAGTATATTAGCAACATGGAAAGCATGATCAATGCCTAAAGTAGAACATGCTTATATGGAATATTTTACATGTGTAGAAAGAGACCATCATCATAGACCAAGAAAAATATTACTCAAACTCCATGTCATACCACACGTTTGAAAGGTGATTTAGGTATATACCCCTCAATTGGTAGTACGGGCATACCATTCCCCGACAGATGATTAAGGCTTGGTACCCCCTGAACAATGCATCCGAGGCTTGACATCCCCTCGAAAAGGTGATTGAGGCTTGAAACCCCCTCACAAGGTAACCGAGGCTTGGCATCTCCTCGTCAAGGTGGTTGAGACATAGCACCCTCTCAACAAGGTGATTGAGGCATGAAACCACGTTAATAAGGTGTTCAACTTTCAATATCATAGATACTTTTCATGAATTCAATACATATATACATTCCTTTCATCCTCATAAAGTCACTTGGCTCATAAGTCATGCAATAGAACATCAATAACTCGAGAATCCTTAACAAGGAATTTTATCAAACACTTGGCGGTGTGTAATGCTAGTTTAAAATCATGCAATTCAAGAGTTAAATTATGTGAGAAAACTTAATGTAAATCAACCAGCCAACACTTGGTAATGCCCTCAAGAAAGGGACATTGAAACCTTTCTTCAAAACTCATCATAGATCATAGATTCATAGCTTAAAATATGCATATTTGAACAAAATTTTGATAAAACCCCAATATTTGTTATAGCCAAATTCATCATAAGAAGTACCAATAAATAAATCAACTTAAAAATATGCTATTTGCATAAAAAGAAAGGTCGGCACCATGGATAAAAGGACCCAATCATTGAAACCCATATAACACAATTTTGGAGATTTCCTTGATAAAGAGTTGAATGAGAACTTGAAGCTTGAATGAATTTCTTGAGATTCGAAATGAGTTTGGAACACTTGATTTTGGATGATGTATTTGGCTAAGAGTCAGAGAACGTTTTGGGGAAGCATATGTATTTTTATGCATAGGAAGGCTTAGACCCAAGATACCAAAGCCTTAGATCGAAATAGGAAATTGGTAACCAATAACACTAGTCAGTGGTGGCTCCACGTTGCAGAGCTAACGCGAAGTGCTATTGGAAATTAAAAAATTGCAAAAATAAAATTTTACTACGGGTCCTCTAAAATTGGGGTTATACCTATTACCCACTCAATTCTTTCCACTAATCAAGAATATGAAGTTAAATTTTTGATATCATGCATGGATTTTGAGATATATGAAGATTATGATTATGGGCATTTCTGAGACACATTTTCGGGCACATTTTTGGGAGTTTCACTGGCACTACCGGGGGCTCAACCATATCTTTCCTAAAACATCATATGAGTAAGTTTGTAATGAGCTTGCTAATAGTCCAGGTGTCCCAGCAGTGCCAAAGGACGCCTGGTATGATTTTATGCGCCAAGGAATAGGAAAATTGCGATTTTGACAGCTTTTATGGGTGTTAGCCCATAGAATCTAGAACTTCCATGGGCTCCTGTGGAAATTCCTTGAAAAATCAAATGAGTAGATCTATAATTATCCCATCAAGGGTCCCAGTTAGCTCAAAGACACCGAAAGATACTTGCTAGAGTTTATGGGCAAAGGAAAAGGAAACGGATAGTTTTGACAATTTTCGCTATGTGTTACCCATGGAACCTAACAGTGTTAGGGGATCCTACACAACTGTTACCCTCATAACTCCATTCTTCCATGTACCTATGTGTCAAACATCATTATTATATGTAGTAAGTGGATTAGGGTCATAAGAGACCTCTAGTACGTAGCCGAGTTTAAAACTTTTCTATAAATTGAATTTCTAGTGTTAAATTATAAAAGAGTCAAATTTAAATAATCATAACACTTAGAACATAAGGAATTAGGTGTCCCATGATCTATGAAATAAAAGGTCTTTGAATTATCTTTCCAATGCAACTGATTTCATCTCATTTGGAGTTCGAAGTCAAAAAGTTATGACCGTGTTTAGTGAAGATTGCCAAAACAGAGATGAAATATGAAACCTTCTATGGGCGGTGTATTAAAGTACGGCCCACATACTAACTCATGTAAAAAAAATTCTAGAAATCTATATTTTGGTCCTAGACTTTAAGGGCCAATCTATGAGTCGTAGAAACTTTTATGGGTCGTAGATTAGGCTCATGGAATTAATCCAGAGACCCCAAAATTTGCCCAAAAGTTTATGCAAGGGTACCTAGCCCGTAGATAATAAGATTTATAAGAAAGGTTATTTTGGTCTTTTCCTATCCTTTCAAAGTCTAAACCTAACATTTTTATTCCTAAATAAATCCCTAAACATGTCAGTTCAACCTTTTTACGCTAAAATACCCTCTCCAACTTAGAGCAAGGTTTCAAGGGAGAAAATGGCTAGGGTTTGAGGATAACCTTGTGAGTATTTCCAAGCTGGTTCAAAATTCAAAACTTCCAAGTATGTAAGCCTAACTAAAACATGGATTATGTTCCTCCATATGCCCCATAACCTGAATTATGGACTTATGAGTGAATTAAGTCTCCCATGAATGTTCCTTGAACATTTTCCCCTTAAATTCTAACGTATTTTCAGCATAATCTTGCATGAATTACTATTTTTATGAATTGAATATTTGGAATAGATGATTTTGCGATACTACATGAACCCTAAGATGAATTCTTATTTCATTTAAATGAGTATGCATGAGTATAAATTGAGCCTTAAGAGTCCATGGAATCCCTAAATACTTTAACTCTACTTTTGTTTTCCTGAATGTTATAAGTTATAATGATGGATTATAGAGTCTCTATGAGTGAAAACCTGAACCATAAAAGAATGTAACCAATGAGTTGATAGTTGATGGGATGAATTGAGTTGAAAAATGTCCATTGCGACTAGTTGATTGAGAGAGATTATCCTATGAGCACTGAGTCTTAGAAGGAGTATCGAGCATCAAATTGAGTAAGAGTAAGTCTAACTCTAACTGAATAACTATGTCATCAAGTGTAGGAGAGGGGTGAAACTGTTAAGTCGGGCATTTCTCTTGCGTCATTCTAGTTGACCTTATTGCATTTATCAGATTAAGACTATGACTTTGATTGTCTGAGTTGAGTAAATTGAGCATGATTGAGTATGGGGCCATATATACATATTTTTATTGTTGCATGTGTATGATATGAGAACCTTACATGTCTGTGTCATGAGTATGTCTAGCATGAGAATGAATAACCATATGAGTCGGAGTCCGGCATGATAAGAGTCAGAGTCTTGATTTGTACGCATGAGTGATTAATTCCAAATAATTGAGCTATTATGATATTGAGTTAAGTTGTTTGACATGAATCAAAAAGTTGAGATTGATTTTGGTTGCATGAGCACAATTTAGTCTTGGAAGTAGTATTGAACATTTAACTATAGTAGTTCATGTCCCAAATGATCGACATTATCTTTGGATCCGAGAGACAAAGACGTTGACATCCTTTACCTTTGAAAGTTTAGGACAGGCATGACAACAATATTAACATCATTATGCGTCACCAAAATCATGGTGGTAGGAGTTCTGTCGATTAGACAAATATCCAACAAACATTTGATTGAGCATATTACATTTTAATACTAAGTTGCATAAAACATTGAGTCTAATTTAAAGCATGATTTCAAAACCTTAAACTTGCATAATCATTTAGTCAAATCATGAGTTGATGTGTTGAATCCTGAGTTGAGTCGATTGATCTGAGTCGAAGCCTTATTTGTTTCCTTGAGCTATTTTACATAGAGTATATTACATGTACTAACATCTATTTGGGCCTGCATTATTAATGATCCGGATATAAGTGATAACGGACTTCAGTGGGTGCAACGTTGAGGTTCAGTCCCTTGCATCTAAAGTTGGTGAGCCCTCCTTGCTATACGAAGGAGTCTTACTTTTCATCTTTTATTAGTTATTACTATTTTCATACAGTTGGTTAGCTATGGCCTATCATGGTACAATCTAGATGTTAGAGGTAGAGGTTTCATAAACGTTGAGTAGATGTTGATTATTTCTTTTGCTTTTCCAAACTTGATCATTGGTGATTATTTTATTAGAGTTTTATTTATTATCTATTTAATATTTTCTTTTAGTATTTCTTCTATTGTTGAGTAAGATGTGATGATGAGGCTTGGTGTTTCTCTTGTAGAATTAGAAATAGTAGTTCTTCAAGTGTCAGCCACGCCGAGGTACCCTCCGGGGGCATGACAAACTTTTTATTAGAGCACAAAGTTCAAGTGTCGTAAAAAGTCTATGAAGTTGTGTCTAGAAAAGATTTGTTTATGGGTGTGTTATGGACCAAACTTTATATGTAGGAGGCTGAGAGACATTAGAAAGTATTACACTTTCTTGTATTCTAAGTTCGTATGATAGAGTTGAAACTCTATAAACCTCCTTTATAACTCAAGCATTATGCGTTTGCAGATCATACCTCCTAAATGTACCATCACTTAAAGAAGTACCCCAGTTGAAAACATTGAGAACCCAACCCTAGTGGTGCCTAGTCAGATGGAAACAAGGGGTTGAGGTTGACCAGCTAGAGCCACTGGTGATCCACGGGCACCTACTGCTCCACCTACTCCTACCATAGAGGCTGACTTCAGAGGAGCTAGAACTATGCTCACCCAATTGGTAGCTGCTCAGAGTGGGAACCGGAGTTCATAGGATCCTAGTTCTAGCTCCTATGAGCCAACTGCTGCAACCAGCCTTAGGGATAATCTAAGGATGATCCCACAGGGTCAAAGGTATAGGAAGACCCTCAGAATTTCATTCACGAGATGTGAAAGTCCTAAATGCCATGCATGCAACTAAGACTCATGGAGTTAAGATTGTTGCTTATCAATTGAAAGATGTGACCAATATTTGGTTTAATCAATGGGAACAAGGTCGATATGAGGATGTTGAGCCTACTGTGTAGTATGAATTTGAGAGTGTCTTCCTTGATCACTTCTTTCACCAAGAGCTGAGGGAGTCGCAGATTGAGGAGTTCATGAACTTGAAACAAAAATAGTTGACCGCCAAAGAATATAACCTCAAGTTTATCCAGCTATCCAGGTATATTCCAGAGATAGTCCAGGACATAAGGGCGAGAATGAGAAAGTTCATATCTGGCTTGGGTAAACATGTTAAGAAGGAGTGTAAGGCAACCATACTGATTCCAGGTATGGATATTTCTGAGGTCATGTGCACAACAACTTGAGGAGGATAAGAAGAATGATAGAGAGGAGCAACTGAGTAAGAAGACCAAGTCAGTAGGGACCAAGTCTAATCAACCTAAGCAGAGTAAGGGAGACAAGTCCTACTTCTAAAAGAAATGTTTAGGTTATGCTCCATCCTCAGAGAGTGCACTAGCCTAGAGCCACAGGTATATCAAAAGTCCTAAGGTCAATAGAACTTCAAAGCACAGGGCTCTTACACCAATGTGACCCTTCGTTGAAGAGGGAAGCCACCTTATTGGAAATGTGGTAGGATGCATTTGGATAAAACAAAGAGAGGGAACGACTGCTACAAAAATGGCTAGATGGGCCATTTTTTAGGAGAATGTACAGTATGGGGCAATAAGTCTTGGTATTCATCTACAATACCACCAGCAAAAGGTAATCAGAGAGGTGCTGCACCAAGGGCAAGCTGTAGGATAACTTGTCTGTATGTAATAAGGAACCGCTAGGACCAAGAGGCTACACCAGGTGTTCTAATGGGCATGCTTCCACTATTCATTTTTGATTGTTATGCATTACTTGATCCAAGTGCAACTCTTTCATTTATGACACCATACGTGGCTAGTAGATTTAAGATACATCCTGAGAGCTTGCTTGAGCCATTTTATATTTCTACACCTGTTAGTAAGCCTATCCTAGCTGAGAGGATCAATAAGGATTCCGTAGTGTCCATCTATCATAAGGCTATTCTTTCTAATTCGATAGAGTTATAAATTGTTAACATTGATTTAGTTGTTTCACTCAAGATAATGAGTTACACGCCAAGTTCTCAAAGCAAGAGTTTTGGCTCAAATTTGTGTCATTCTTAGGTTGTATAGTTTTGGGCGATAGCATACGAGTGGATACTCAAAATATTGAGGCAGTTAAGAATTGGCCTAACCTCCCCCGACCTACATATGAAGTTTTTTGGGTTTGGCTGGCTACTACCACAGGTTTGTTGATAGATTCTCTTCCATATTCTTGCCATTGACTAGGCTAATTTAAAAGAAAGTCAAGTTCCAATGGTCCGATGAGTGTGAGAGGAGTTTCCAAGAGTTGAAGACAATTTTGCATATGGCCCGGTGTTGACCTTTTTTGATGAAACATATGGATTTTTCATCTACTGTAATGCTTCAAGAGTGGGATTGGGATGTGTTTTGACGAAGAAGGGTAAAATTGTTGCCTATGCTTCGAGACAAGATAAGGTGCATGAGAGGAATTATCCCACCCATGACATAAAATTGGCAGAAGTGGTGTTTCATTTGAAGATATGGTGCCACTACTTATATGGAGCACATGTCGATGTCTTCAAAGACTATAAGACTCTACAATATGTCTTTATCCATAAAAATCTTAATTTGAGATAGAGATGGCTCGAGTTACTTGACTATGACATGAGCATCCTCTACCACCTAGGTAAAGCTAATATAGTTGCTAATGCTCTTAGTAGGTTATCTATGGGAAGAACTGTTCATGTGGAGGAGGACAAAAGGAGCTATAGAAAGAGGTTCATAGACTGACACGATTGGTAGTTCAACTGGTTGAATTTGGTGAAGGTATAGTTCTTTGCAGAATGGATCAGCATCATCACTAGTAGTGGAGGTGAAGGAGAAGCAAGATCAAGACCCTATCCTTCTACAATTTAAGACAGATGTGTATAAGCAGAAAGTAATGGCTTTTGCCAAAGGGGGAGATGGAGTATTGAGGTACCAAGGAAGATTGTGTGTTCTAGGTGTTGATGGTATCCAAAGAAGGATCATAGCAGAAGCCCATAACACCAAATATTCTATCCATCCAGGTCAATGAAGATGTATCATGACTTGAGGGAGTTCTACTAGTGGAATGAAATGAAGAGAGATATTGCAAAGTTTGTATCTAAATGCCTAAATTGCCAACAAGTTAAAGTTGAGAACTAACAACCATATAGAGTACCTAAGAACTTTGAGATCTCAGAGTGGTAATAGGAGATTATTGATATGGACTTCATTATAAGATTACCGAGGTCTCATGTGAAAATGATTCAATTTGGATGATAGTTGATTGTATGACAAAGTTTGCACACTTCTTGTCTATAAAAACAACCAACACCGTAGAGGATTATGCCCAACTATATATAAAGGAGATTGTTAGACTGCATGGAGTCGCTTTGAATATTATCTAAGATAGAGGATCCCAATCCACTCAATTTTGGAGATCCTTATGGAAGGGTTTAGGTTCGAAGGTAAATATTAGCGTTGCATTCCACCTACAGACTGATGGCCAAGTAGAATACACATTTCAAAGCTTGGAGGATATGTTGAAGCCCTATGTCATTGATTTCAAAGGTAATTGTGATGACCACTTGCCTCTGATTGAGTTTACCTGCAATAATAGCTACCATTCGAGTATTCAAATAGCCCCATACGAGGCACATTACGGGAAAAGATACAAATTATCGATTTACTAGTTTGAAGTGGGTGAAGCATAGTAAATTGGACCAGACTTGGTTCACCATACTATGGAAAAATTAAAGATCACTTGGGAAAGATTAAAAGATGCGCAAAGTTGACAGAAATCCTACACTGATATAAGAAGGAGAGACTTACAGTTTGAGGTCAATGATTGGGTGTATTTGAAAGTGTAACCTACGAAGGGTTTGATGCGATTTGAGAAGAAAGGGAAGTTGGGTCTGAGTATAATATCCCTTATCATATTATAAAAAGACTGGGCAACGTAGCCTATGAGTTGGAGCTACCACCAGAGTTAGCGACCATCCATTCAATTTTCCACATTTTCATGCTTAAGAAGTGTTTAGGAGACCCACATATGATTTTGTCTCTTGAGGGTATTGAGGTAAATGATAGATTGAGCTATGAGGAGATTTCATTCAAATTCTTAATCGTCAGGTTCACAAGTTGAGACCTAAAGAAATTGCATCTTTCAAAGTGTTGTGGAAAAACCAATTTGTAGAAAATCTACTTAGGAAGTGGAGGAGGATATCAGGTGAGGTACCTGCATTTTTTTCCACCTGCTAATGATGAGAGAGTTTATGGTATTGATTCTTTCCTAATTCCTAAGTTCTCCTCTACTCTGAACTTGAATGACTAAAGTATCCTAGAGTCTGAGTGATGATTGAAATGATTTGTTAACCGTTTACATGCCTAACTTGCTTAACTGCTTGATTTATTTATTGCATAACTAAGATGAGAGCTATTTGATTATTAGAGTCCATAATGAGTATCATGCCTTAACTAAGTTTCCTTACTTTCTCTTTATTCAGGGATGAATGATCCCATAGGGAGATAATGTAACACCACTAATTCTTTCCACCTAGTCTGAGCAGATGCATAGGGAAAATTGAGAAAATCAATCAAGAAAAACTTAATTGGACAAAAACCACGAGGGCTATCTACGACCTATAGAGTGATCTACGAATCGTAGATGAGGTCTAATACATACCTAGGTGACTTGATAAAATTTTCTAAGTCTAAAGACCATGCATGAGTATTTATCTAGTTGATGTTTTCATTGAGTATTTCTTCCAATTTCGAGTACGATGTAATTATGAGACTAGGTGGTTCTCTTGGGGAATCAGAAATGATTCTTCAAGTCCCATCCACATCGAGGGTACCCCTATCGAGGCATGACAAGAACTACAAGGGAAGCAACTAAAACTCAAAAATGGAATGACCCCAAAAAGTGACCGAAAATGTGCCTCAGAATGCCCAAAATTTAAATTCTATATGCCTCAAAATTTGTGCACGATATCATAAAATGGGCTTCATATTCTTGTTCAAGGGGTCAAAATTAGGTGGTAAAGGTTCTAACCCCAATTTAAGAGCAAATGATTAGCAATTTCATTTTTCATAAATTTTCTTTTCCAGAATTGATCTGCGATAGTGCCACAAAGCACAGCTATCGTAGACATGTGTTAATTTGGCCTCAGCGGTAGGTCCACGTTGCGGACCAGAGCGAACCTGTGCATTTTGTTGCCAGTGATTTCTATCTTAGTCCAAGGCTTTTAGTTCTTGGGCCTAAGTATTCCCAAACGTGTTTTTATTAATACTTAGTCATATTTCACACTTATATCATCCTAAACATTCCCCTCTACTCACTCAAATACTTAATCATATTTTCACTCCCAAAATAAAGTCTCAATCCCTCATCCGGAACTAAGATTTTCCTTCAAGGTTCTTCTTCAAGCTTCAAGTCTCCATCTCCAATCTTCACCAAGTTCATCTCCAAGCTAAGGTATGTGGGTTTCTTTCATTGGTTCCTTTCACCCAAGATACCCAAGTTTTCTTTTACTTAAATTGTATGATTTAAGTTGATTTACAAATGGGTCTTGCTCGTTATGAAATTCACTGCACATTATGTTAAAGCTATATGAAATTGTGACTCTTTTGCTATGTTCTGAGCTATAAATCTTTGATTTATTGTAACTTCTTGAGGGTGTTGCAAGGTGTTGATTGATGGTTTTACAATGGATTTTCTTGCATGATTTCATCCCTATATTTCATGGTTTTATATTAGCATTACACACCCTTTAAGTGCTTGATAAAATGTCCAGATGTGGTTTCTTGAGGAGTTGAAGGTCCAAAGCATGAGATATGAATTGATTGACTATATGATGATGAAATGAGCTTATGTATATGATATGTTCTGTATAAAATATTGCATTATACCATGCCCCATCCGGGGAAATAAGAGCCTAGGTAACCAAGGTGGAGGTTTGTTCTTTTCAACCGAGGTGGGGATCTTACTCATCAACCATGTGAGGGGTTTGTACTTCGTCACCATGGTGATAAGATGTTGTCATCATCAACCATGTATGGATCTTGTACCACAACACTGGGATGATGGGGTGAAACTATCATCAACCAACCAAGGGGTTTGTACCTTGAAAATCTAGTTTGGTCTCTTCTACATATATGATATCCTTTATGAACATGAGTTACTTAAGCATGTTTTACTGATGCATTGATCATGCATTTCATATTGTTATGTGCCTATTGCCTATTGTTACACATTTTGTCTATGGTGCTTATCACTTATTGCATTGCATCCTACATACTTAGTACATTCAAACATACTAACACATACTCTTGCATACATGATATCACAATGTAGGAACAGGTGCCCAAGTTGATCATCCTCCTCCTCCTCCACATAGCTAGTTCTATACTACTCAAGCTAGGTGGTGAGGCCTCCACTTCAAGGACTTTAGTCTATATTGCTCTTATTATGTGTTGAGACATTCCTCCTTATGTTTTATTTTGACTATGAGGGTGAGCCCGGTTGGTTCGTCTTGGCCTCTGCTCTTATCTATGTATTAGAGGTGTTGTTGGATATGTTATGTATCCATACTAAGAGGCTTAACTCTATTGTTCTTGATGTCTATGATATGAAAATTCTTTACCTTAGCCCCAGTTGTCTCACTTTATTATCTCTTGATGCTTGTTTTATTGTTTCCGCGACGAAGGATGTATAGTGATGTTTTAAGAGGCTTGCTTGGGGTCCCTTTGGGTTCCCTTGCGTCATTTCATGTCTATTTCTTAGGCTTGGATTGTGACAAAAAAATTACCACAATTGGAGCATTTTCAATACTTTATGATCACATTACCACATTCTCCTGAAAAATCCCACAAATAGTGCTTGGAATCACTAAATTCTATTTAATAATGACCAAGAATCACTTTTTAAAGATAAGGGATGAGGCTGAAATGTGTTTTTTTCCAAATAAAGACCAGACTCAAATGACCTCCGCAAACACAACCTAAGTTGTCCATGAACATCGAATAGAACTATTCAGACCTTGACAAATGCAGAGGAAAACTCTATAAGCCTCTATAAAAGAGTTCTCCAGGGCCTGTGAATGCAGAGTACAACCTAAGTTCCCCTTGCACCAGCTGATGCATTTTAGCTATTTTTTGGCAAGGTCAATTTTTTGATAGGGTGCTTGAGATTCATTGAGCATTCTGTGTGCAAAAATGAACTATGCTACCTCATCAAACTTGAGATTTTGAACTCTATGGTGCAGTCAAAATTTCAATACAAGGTAGTTCTATAAAAAGTGGAACCCACTATCAAGTGTCATTTTTAGCCAAAACTACTAAGGGATCGACAATGAGTACAAAAGCCTCAAGAATTGAATGAAAGGTCATTCTAGACTACACTCAACATTCAGAGTTAACTACGTTGTCAGAATTTTCATTCGAGCATGATTTCTAAGAATGTTGACCAAAGTTAACTGTAGGCTAAATTTTAAAAGCTAAAAAGCTAAGTGGTTCTACCCACACTAGAAGCCTCAATACTCTAGTCAACCAAGCTTCTAAGTAGAATGACTATTTTAGAGCTGATGGAACTGTCAAAATTCCATTATGAAGTTGTTACTGTATTGTTTTAATCCAAATTCAACTTTTTCAGTTATAAAGGCCTCAAAGTACAAAAAACCACACAAAATCCTCATGAGCGACCAAGAAACTGAATTGTTATTGCCCACAAATTATAAATGACTTACAGTCGCTATAGGAAAACTCTAAACGATGAAAAGAAGGTAGAAACATGAAAATGACCGGTTCATTACAGAATTATATTTTGAAAAACTAGTTACTATTATTATTGACTAGTAATTTTTTATAAAATTATGTGAATTTGAAAATTTTTTATTGCAATTATTCATTCTAAAAGAAATATGGAGATTTGTGGTTTATTAAAACAATGTTATATAATATTTGAATATCATGTGTGGACTGTGGTTTACTCATTTAGTAAGATGGTATGAAGTTGGGGAAACTTTTGTAATATTCATGAATAGTGGTCTTTTTATGTTTGCTAGAAAAAAAATACAACTTAGAAAATTATAATTGAATATCAAAATAAAATTTTAACTTCATATAAATGTGAAAATCATGTCCAAATGGACCCTAAGTTTATTAAATTAGAATAGGATTTAGATATTATGACGAAATCTAATATGATTTCCTATCTATTCAAGGAATTGTAGTCACAATAAGAAATGCTAACTTTTTCCTAGATGTTATTTAAAATAAATAAGAAAATAAAAGGAAGAAGAATTATCGTGCCATCAATTTATATATCCTAAAATTAAATTTTGTTATCCAATTTATAAAAAAGCTATAAAAATTAACTATGATTAAAAATTAACCGTGCTAAGATTTTAATTAGCCCTTACTAATCCTCGTCTCTCGAACTATTAAAAGTCAAAATAAATAGGGCAAAATAAAATGTTGAAAAAATATATTAGGTCAAGTCCATTTATAAAGGGTGTTAATTAGCCCGTTAGGCCATTAGTTTTTCCTCCTCCTCAATCCTTATCCTTAGTTCAGGGTTTATGATTGATATCCCAAGGATATCTTGGTTGAGGAAATATAGGGGTTCATCCATCTTGTGAAGATACTTTATGACTGGTAATATAAATTTTGGCTGCAATTGATTCCCTTTCTCTGTGGAGAAACTTGTAAGTCACTTAAACTTGAAAGAATTTATCAATGAAATACTAAGACAAACATGAAAGTATTACTTTAAATTCAGGTAAACAAAGGATTTTATCCTTTTTCCCGCTCTTTTTTTCAAAAAAATTGTGTTTCCTTACACAAAATGCAGATTGCTCCAAAAGTTTTAAAAATTCAGAATGAACAACAGTCTAGATAGCTAGAAGCTGATTTATTTATTTATTGTGATATTAAAAAGATGACTCTCACCCTATACATTGACCATTGCTTCCTTTTGCAGGTATACCATTTTAATTAAATGCTTCTATATTTTTTTATGCATGGCTTCAATAGGACTATGTGTGTGTATGTCTGTGATCATGTATTTATAACCCTTTCTATTTTTCTTTTTTAATCTGTATCGATTATATAGGACTTTTAAATTAGAGAGATTTCTTTTAAAACCAAAATATGATTTTATTATAAATGCAAAACAGATACAAAATGAAATTTGGCCCAACCCCAATTCGTTATAACAACATAACATGACCGGTCCCAAACCTAGACCCAACCCAAATAACACGTAGTCTATAAATACACACATATTCACCATAGGGTTTTCTAATCTTACCTTTTCCCTTTCTTTCCTAGAAACCCTAGATCTCTGCCTATGATTTCTCCTTTGGTTAACCCCATATTCCTGGTTAAGCTCATGTGTGTCGGCAATGTCAAGGCTCCTTGCACAGTCTCTTCTCTAGCAGCTAGCAAAAGTGAGTCGCCCTTTTCTTTTGCTGCTACTAATCTAGTGGATTGTACACATATTGATTCTCATTTTCTCCTTTCCTCTTCATTTCCAGTCATGTTCTCAGGCAAATTAGAGAGATTTAGTTATCTTGCTAAATTCATGTCTTATTATGTTGATAGAAGACTTTAAAAAGTTCTTATATATAAATCTCTGATCAATAGAAGTTTATTTTAATTTACATTAGTTTTGGAGAAAATAATTAATATAGAGAATTCATATAGTCAATCCTAACTAGTTTGGCTCAAGGAGAATATATTTGTTTTGCGTCTGGAATGAGTGTCCTTATCTTGTTATTACTATATTATGTTGTACTAAGACTGTTAATTTCAATTTTTACATCAATTTGATTTTATTTTTGGCTTCCTGAACATTTCACAATCTAGACAAAGTTCATGTTTTTCTTTTCCTTCAAATTGGAAAATTGTTCATAAGTTTCGGAGTCCTTTACATTTGACGAATTAATGAAATGTATCTGTGTTTTTTTTTTCAAATCAGAAAATGGAGATTCAATAAACATTGTTATATTTAGAATGTCTATGTTATTATTCCATTTAGATGGAGCAATACCATGGTTATATTTAGAAAGGTTTGGATCTATACCCGTGCCTTAAAATTTCTAATTAGGACTAGTTTCCATGAAGTTCAAAGTGTTTCAGGGTGAAACACCCCCAAAAAGTGCCCGAAAATGTGCCTCAAAAATATCTATAATCGTAATTTTCATATATCTCAAAATTCATGCGTGATTTCGAAAATCTGACTTAATATTTGTGATAAAGGGGTAAAATTGTGACTTAATATTTGTGACTTAATATTTGTGATAAAGTGGAAAATGGTCTAACTCCAATTGTAGAGCAGCTATACCAAAATTTCATTTACCCAAAAATTCCTTATCCAGTGTCAATCTGCGACCTTGGCGCATCACGGCGAGGGCTCGAAGACGTCTATTTTTGTTGCCAGTTCACTGTTTCAGTCCAACACTTTGACGCATTGGGCTTAAGCCTTCCTATTCATAAAAACACCCATACTTAGTCATTTTTCAACCCCATATCATATAAAACAATCTATGAAACCCTCTTAAACACTTAGCCAAATATTTCTCTCAAATACAAGTATCCCAAACTCATTCCGAATCTTAAGGAAATCACTAATGTTTCAATTTTCCATTCCAATCTTCATCAAGGGAATCTCTAAAGTTGAGGTATGTGGGTTTCAACCATTGGGTCCTTTCACCCATGGTGCCCAACCTTTCTTTTTTACATAAATTACATGATTTCAAGTTGATTTACTTATTGTTATTCTTACTATGAGTATAATTATACACTATGTTGGGGTTTTCATGAAATGTGGACTATTTAAGCATGTTTTGAGCTATGAATCTATGTTCAATGATAAGATTTGATGAAGGATTTTAATGTATCTTGCATGAGGGTGTTACCAAGTATTAGTGTGTTGATTTACATTAAGTTCTCTCACATGATTTCACTCTTGAATTGCATGATCTTGAGCTAACATTACATACTCGCCAAGTGTTTGATAAAATATCTGGTTAAGGGTTTTTTGAGTTATTGAAGGTCTATTGCATGACTTATGATTTAACTCACTTTATGATGATGAAAGAAATATATATACATATATATATATATATATATATATATGTATGTATGTATAGATTTCATGAATTGTATCTATAGTGTTGCAAGTTCACCACGCCTAGTTCGAGGGATAGTAGGCATGAACATGTTGGTGGGTTTGTACCTTAATTGCCTCGCTCGGGGGGTAGTAGGCCCATGCAACCATATTAGGGGGGTTTGTACCTTAATCCCCTCACTCAGGGGATAGTAGGACCGTACAACCATATTGGGGGCGGGGGTTTGTACCTCAATCCCCTCGCTCAGGAGATGGTAGACCCGTATAACCATGTTGAGGGGTTTGTACCTTGATCACTTCTCCAAGGGCGTGGTAGGCCATGGTCTCTATATGATGGTCTCTTCCTACACGTGCAATATATTCTATATAAGCATGTCTTACTTCAAGCATCATTCAAGAATGCCATATTGTTAGTATGCTGATCCATTGCCTATATCTACGCATTTTGCTTATATTGCCAATCTCTTGTTGCATTGCATTCTACATACATAGTACACTCAAAAGTACTAATGCATACTCTACGCCAACATGATGTTATCATGTAGGGACAGGAGCTCCACTTGATCATCTTCCTCCTCCATGTGGCTAGTACTATCTTTGAAGCAAGTTTGGTGAGTCCTCAACTCCGAGGATAATATTATTTTGATCTTATGCTATGCAAAAACTCTATTTATTTTAATGTATGTTTTTGACTATGAGAATAAGTTTAGAAAGTTTCCTTGGCCCTCACTCAATTCTAAGTTTAGAGATGTTGTTAGACAAGTTATGTAATAATGCTTTAAGTTTTGACTCTCTTGACTCTTGTATGTTCTAAGCAATTAAAGACTCCCTTAGTCCCTTTTATCCTTATTTTATGTTCTTTTGTTGATGTTTAATTTCTTCCGTGACAAGGATGTGTAATGATATTCTAAGAGTCTTGTTTGGGGTCTCTTCGGGTTCCCTATTCACCGTGTCACATCTAGGCCCTAGATCTGATTTATGACAAAGATGGTATTAGAGCACTTGGTTGTTAATGATCCTCGATGTCCAACACACTGCATCGATTAGAGTTGTATTCATGGTTATGAAGTGCACCATGACTTTGAGTAAGAGGCTATGAGACGTTTTAGGAAATATTTCCTTTCTTCTTGTGTATTTTGTGCTATAGAAGTTAAGGTAAGGCTTTCCCCTAATGAATGTTCCTTGCTATGCTAGATTATGTCTATCCCAAGAGAAAGAAGAGCTCATACTCCCGAAGAAAACCGGCTCATAAAAAGTTTCGGGGTGCTATTGCCATGCTAGCTCAAGACATGACCATCAAATCAACCAACGGGCCCAAGACCCTTATGCTCCTACTATGGCATCTTGGGTAAGGGATTTCATGAGGCTGAAACCACCGAAGTTTAATGGGCTTAAAGTAGATGAGGACTCTCATGAATTTACTGATAAGGTGTACAAACTGTTGTCTATTATGGGCATGAGATCAGACGAGAAGATGGAGTTGGCGGTTTACCAACTCAAGGGGTGGCTTAAATTTTGTTTACCTAATGGAAAGAGGAGAAGGGGAGCAACAATGTGATTCTTTGGGAGGACTTTAAGGCGTCTTTCCTCAACTTGTTCTTCCCTCTTGAGTATGGAGACTAAAATGATGAGGCCAATGAAATTGAAGAAAGGTTCTATTAGTGTGAGCGAGTATGCGCTCAATCTCAAAACTCTCCATATATGCTCCACAAATAGTGGTCGAGCCAAGGTCCGGGATGAATAAATTTGTTATGGGCATATCTAATTTGGTTAATGAGCAGTGTCGTACTACTATGTTGATAAGTAACATGGATTTGTCCTGCCTAATGACTTACGCAGAACAATTGGATGGGGAGAAGCTTAGAAAAAGGAGGAGTGGTGAGGCCAAAAGGGCTCGTTTTGATGGAAAATTCCAAAGTCTCAAAGGTGGCTGGTTTCGTCAAGGCCAAGGGTCTTGTTATGCTCCTAATAGAAAGTTTGCCAATTACAGCCCAAGGGTCCACTGTGATGGTGGGGTGGTTTCATGACCCAAGCCTAGGGCCTGAATGTGACATGATGAATGGGGAACTCGAAGGGACCCCAATCAAGCCTCTTTATTTGTCATAACATATCCTTGGTCGCGGAAGCATACAAAAGGCATATATATTAAACAAAGACAGTAAGGCTAAGCAAAGCTTGCCAAAACAACAATATTACCAAAACAAGGAGTCACAACTCGTATCATAAATACACACTTGTCCAACATACACCTCTAAGTACATAGATAGAGTGGGGCCAAGACAAAGCTACCGGGCTCACCCTCATAGTCAATAGAACATAAGATAGTGTCTTAGTACATAGATAATAGCAAGATAGAATAAGGTCCTCAAAATAGAGGATGCACCAACAAGCTTGGAATAGCACCGCCTAGCCACGCGGAGGAGGGGGGTCAACTCGAGCACCGACTCCTACATGGTGACATCATGCAGGCAAGAGTATGCGTTAGTACTTTTGAATATAATAAGTATGTGAGATTCAATACAACGAGGAATAGGCATCATAATCGAAATGCGTAACAATAGACGATACACAAAATATAGTAATATGACATGTATGATCAATACTAAAGTAAAACACGCGTAAGCAAACCATGCTCATATAAATATCATATGTGAAGAAGATACCAAACTAGCTTTCCAACCTTGGTTGGTTGATGATGGTCACATCGCAATAATCTAAGCTGGTGAGGTATAAACCCCTCACATGGTTGATGTTGGTCACAACCCAATCATCCTAGGTGGTGAAGTATAAACCCCTCACATGGTTGATGAGTACAAACCCCCAACTCGGTTGATAATGGTCACACCCCAATCATCCTAGGTAGCGAGGTATAAACCCGTCACATGGTTGATGTAGGTCACACCCCAATCATCCTAGGTGGTGAAGTACTAACCCCTCACTTGGTTGATGAGTACAAACCCTCACCTCGGTTCAGTATGGTCGAATGCAATACTTTATATAAAATTTATCGTGTACATAAGCTCGTTTCATCATTATATCATCATTCATATTTTGTCTCATGCTTTAGACCTTCAATTTCTCAAAAAACCATAACCAGACATTTTATCGAACACCTTAGAGGTGTGTAATTGAGGTAAAAGAGCCTGAAATTTTGAGATGAAGTCATGCAAGAAAATCTATCGTAAAACCATAATTCAGCACCTTGCAACAATCCCAAGACATCCACAGCAAAACCTCTCATCAAAACTTACAATAGATCCAAGATATATAGCTCACAACGTAGCAAAATAGCCATGACTTTACATAGCTTTAGCATAGTTCATAGACATGTTCATACTAGTAAACCCATATGTAAACTACACTATGGAAGGATCCAATGGTTCAACACCACATACCTTAGGTCTAGAGTTTCTAGGATTTGAGATTGGGAAGAATGGAGGCTTGGAAATGATCTTGGAATCCAATCTTGTTCTTGGTTTTCATTGAAACTGAACTGGGGCTTGATGGAGGATTTTGAGAGAATTGAGAGTGTATTTGAGTTAAGAGTAATGGGTTTTATCCTTTGGGATAGTGTTTAGGTCTTTTAGGAAGATTAAGATAGCATTAGAAGTATAAAAAGAGCATTAGAGTAATTAAAATTTATGAAGACGCCATAACTGAATGGACGAAAAACATTTGCAAACTATCATCTTACTGAAGACTTTACTAGCCGTGTGGCACTCCACGAGTTGTGTGGAGTTTCCGTGAGGCAATACTTAGACAGAAAAATGGAATTGGAACACTTGAGAAAATGTTAGTGTCAATGTCACTTTGACGGCCACTTTCACGGACCATGTATTGGTCCGTATCACCTCACTTAGACAAGAAAATGTTGCAGGACCAACACATGCCCAGATTCCACCGGCTGTTACACTCTACATGGCCCGTCAATAGTTCCTGTGACACCACCCCTAGCCACATTTTCCCCAAGTCCTACAAGCTTCCTTTAGCACACCTTGTGGCCATCCCCATGGTAAGTGGTGAGCCAGACGACCCGTACCACTAGCTTTGTCACATTTCTTACTGCCAAAAATGGACTTCTCCAACTCTATATGCCCCAAACGGCCCTTCAAAGGCCACATGGCCGTCAAGCAGTCCGTTTGACACCGTGCTCAAGAGGGTCTCATGAAAATGATCAAAACTCCTTCGTCTGGCATTAGAATGAGGTGAAACCAAGTGTGCTGCAAAGCTACCTTAAAAGTATTTTAATTACTTAGACAAAAAATGGTATTTTCCCACTCTAAACAATGCAAATAGTTCGTCCAAGGCCATATTGCCCGTCAAAGTGCCCGTCTGACATCACTGCACGGGAGGCTCTCACAAAAACGGTCATAACTACTTCATCCGACATTGGAATGAGGTGAAACCAAGTGCGGTGCAAAGATAACTCAAAGATATTTCATTTTACATGTTGTGGGCCACCCAGTTCTAAATAAGCTAAGAGTTATGCTAGTTTAAAATTGACCCTTATATGAAACAACACCCAAAACTCAACTCTTAGGGGAGTCTTGAACTTGTTTAGGTACTAGGAGTCTCCCATGAGCCTAATACATCCCTGACCTAAGCAAATGAGGCTTGACATATATATACATAAGAGCATAGAATTACGGGGTATCACAGGTGGTGCCTAATGCTATGTGCCCAAAATATGGTAAGGGTCATAGTTGCCAATGCTTAAGGGATACTAATGCTTGTTATAGTTGTGGGGAAGTGGGTATAATGCAATGGATTTTCCTCGTAATAGTAATAAGGGTGAGGATGTTCTTCCACAAGGTGCTAATATGGTTTCTAGGTGGAGAGGTGGCCAACAAGGTGGTACTCCAAGGCACAATCGGTTCTATGCTCTCCGAGGGAGACAAGGGATAGATAAGGTGGCCGAAGTCATCACTGATATGTTAAAAGTCTTTGATTTTTATATGTATGCATTGATATACCCCGGTGCCACTCTTTCTTTTGTTACTCCATTTGTTGCCAATAACTTTCATGTTGAACTCGATTGTTGTGTGAGCTATATGAAGAGCCTATAAAATTGTCCCATTTGCATTCTGCATAAAATATTGCCTTTAGTTTTTGTTGAGTTGGATATGGTAGATTTGATTTCATTCTTGGGATGGATCGGTTGCATACATACTATACTTCTATTGATTGTAGAACCCATAGTGTCAAATTCCAATTCCCAAATGAACCCGTTCTTGAGTGGGAGAGTCATGATCTGGTCGTCATTGGTAGATTCATTTTTTGCATTAAAGCCCATAAGTTGATTTCTAAGGGGTGTCTCTATCATCATGTGAGGGCTAGGGATGTAAATCCATGGTCCTTCCTATAGAGTCAATTCTGGTGGTTAATGAGTTTGTTGATGTCTTCCTGGTGTTCCTCCCATAAGGGAAATAGACTTTGGTATAGAACTCCTTCCCGATACTCAACCCATTTCTATTCTCCCTTATCATATGGCTTTGGCAAAGTTAAAGAGTTGAAGGAGCAATTGAAGGGTTTGTTGGAGAAGGGTTTTGTTAGACCTAACCAATCAACTTGGGGTGCACCAGTGATTTTTGTGAAGAAGAAAGAAAGGCCCTTAGAATTTGCATTCATTAACGGCAACTTAATAGAGTCACCATCAAGAATTACTACCTTCTACCAAGGATTGAGAATTAGTACCTTCGACCAAGGATTGATGATCTTTTAGACCAACTTCAAGGGGCTAGTCACTTCTCTAAGATTAATCTTCCGTCTGGGTATCACCAAGTGAAAGTGAGGAGATGTGACATTCCCATGAAGGCCTTCCGGACTAGGTATAGGCATTATAAGTTTGTGGTTATGTCTTTTGGGTTGACGAATGCAACGACTATCTTCATGGATCTTGTGAACAGGGTTTTTAAACCCTACCTTGATTTGTTTGTGGTGATTTTCATTGATGATATTTTGATCTATTCCCATAGAGAAAAGGACCATGTGAGTTATTTTAGGGTGGTGCTACAAACATTGAGGGAAGAGAAGTTGTATGCTAAGTATGAGAAGTGTGAGTTTTGGTCACAAGAGGTTGCCTTTCTAGGTCATGTGGTATCAGGGATGGTATTAAGGTAGATCCTAAAAAGACGAAAGTGATTAGATATTGGCCTAAACCTTTGAATCCATTGGATATTAGAAGCTTCTAGGGCTTAGCGGGTTATTACCGAAGGTTTGTGAATATATTCTCTTCTATTGCTTCTCTTATGACTAAGTTCACACAAAAGAAGGATAAATTTGTGAGGACCGATGAGCGTGAAAAAAGTTTTGGAACTTTAAAAGATAAGCTTGTCTTCGTTCCTATCTTGTATCTACCAGAAAGGTTGGTATGTTTATTGTGTATTGTGATGCCATACGAATTGGTTTGGGTTGTGTTTTGATGTAAAGTGGTAAGGTGATAGATTATGCCTCTGGATAACTTAAGGTTCATGAAAAGAAATATCATATCCATGATCTTGAGTTGGCCACCGTGGTACTTGTTTTGAAAATTTGGAGTCATTACTTGTATAGGGGTATATTGATATGTTTACAGATCATAAGAGTCTCCAATATGTGTTCACCCAAAAATACCTCAACTTGAGACAATGAAGGTGGTTAGAGCTTCTTAAGGATTATGATATGAGTGTGCATTATCATCCCAATAAGGCTAATATTGTGGCCGATGCTTTGAGTAGGGTGTCTATGGGTTGCCTAGCTCATGTTAATGATAGTGGAAAAGAGGTGGCTAGAGACACTCACCGATTGGCTAGATTGGGAGTTACATTGGAGGAGGTTGATGATGGTGGGGTTGTGGTTGTTGAAGGTTCCAAATCTTCATTAGTGGAGGAGGTGAAGGCAAAGCAAGATCTTGACCCCACCTTGCTAGAATTGAAGGCTTGGGTGAGAGATGTTAAGGTAGAGGTTTTCTCCTAAGGGGGAGATGGTGCCCTTAGGTACCAATGTAGATTGTATGTGCCTTGTGTTGATGACTTGAGAAAGAAGATTTTAGATGAGGCTCAAAGTTCTTCCTATTTTATTCACCCTGATTCTATCAAGATGTATAGAGATTTGAGGGAAGTGTTCTAGTGGGATGGTATGAAGAAAAACATTGCTAAGTTTGTATCTGGTTGCCATAATTGTCACCAAGTGAAAGCCAAGCATTAAGGCCAGATAGCCTAGCCCAAGATATTGGGATTCTTACTTTGAAATGAGAGAAAATCAACATTGATTTTGTGGTTGGGTTGCCTAAGACTAGAAAGTATTTTGATTCTATTTGGGTTGTCGTTGATATAATGACAAAGTCAGTGCATTTCCTATCAGTTAAGACTACTTATAGGGCTAAAGATATGCTAGTTGTACATTCATGAAATGGTTAGATTGAATGGGGTGCCCTTGTTTACATATCGGATCTTGGTGCTCAATTCACTTCTCACTTTTGGAGGTCCTTCCAAAGAGGCCTTGGTACCAAGGTTATGCTTAGTACGACCTTTCACCCTCAAACGGATGGCCAGGCCGAAAGAACTATCCAAACTATTGAGGATATGTTTAGAGCTTGTCTATTGGAGTTTAAGGGTAGTTGGGATGACCATCTCCCATTGATTGAGTTTGCTTATAATAATAGCTATCATGCAAGCATTGGTATGACTCCTTTTGAAACCATTTGTGATAAATGTTATAGATCACCGATTGGGTGGTTTGAAGTGGGAGAGATGGCTCTGTTTGGTACAGATTATGTTACGGAGGCCTTAGAGAAAGTATGGTTGATAACAGGGAGATTGAAAATAGCCCAAAGTCATCAAAAGACCTATATCGATGTGAGGAGAAGGGATATTGAATTTACGGTTGGTGATTGAGTCTATTTGAAGGTTTCACCCATGAAGGGCGTGGTTCGTTTTGGAAAAAAGGATAATTGAGTCCAAGATTTGTGTCCCCTTATAGGTTGTTGAGGAAGATTGGTAAGGTGACCTATGAGTTGGAGTTGCCTAGTGAAAAACACTTTGTTCATCCGATGTTCTATGTGTCTATGTTGAGGAAGTGTGTGGGTGACCCAAATGCTATTGTGGCATTGCACGTTGTGGGTGCTTTTAAATACAACTTGACTTATGAAGAGGTTCAGGTAGAAATTTTTGATAGACAAGTGAAGAGGTTGAGGAACAACGATGTAGCCTCCGTTAAGATCCTTTGGAGGAATCAACAAGATGAAAGTGCAACATGGAAAGATGAAGCAGACATGCAAAAGCAATATCCCTATCTCTTCTATTCAACTCAAGACTATGGTACTAATCTAAGTCCCCTATGTGATTTTTTAGCTCTCATGTCATTTGCATATATTCACGTTTAAATGAACAAGTTCATGGTGATTTTGACACGTATGTTGAGATTTTGAAATGATGTTTAAGTGCATTGTTGTATTCATGTGTTGGTCTAAAAGTATCTTGATTATTTCTCTCAAATACACATTTTTGGCATTCGGGGACGAATGTTCCCAAAGGGAGAATATTGAAGTACCTCCCAAAAGTTCCGAAAAATGTGCCTCAAAAACGCTCATAATCGTAATTTACATATATCTCAAAATTCGTGCCTAATATCAAAAATTCGACTTCATATTCATGGTCAGGGGGTAAAATTGAGAGGTGAATGGGTCTAACCCCTATTTTAGAGCAATCATATCAAAATTTCATTTTCCTAACAATTCCTTATCTAATTTCGATCCGCGCCCCTGGCTCGATACAACCAGGACGCAGAGATATGTACTTTTGTTGCTTGTTCACTGTTTCAGTCCAAGACTTTGAGGCCTTAGGCCTAAGCCTTCCTATGCATGAAAACACCCATACTTAGTCATTTTTAACCCCATATCATACAAGACGTTCTCCAAAACCCTCTCACACACTTCACCAAATATTTCTCTCAAATTCAATTGTCCCAAACTAATTCTGGATTTCAAGAAATTCACTCAAGCTTCAAGTTCTCATTCCAATCATCATCAAGGGAATCTCCAAAGTTGAGGTATGTGGGTTTTAGCCTGTGGGTCATTTCAAGTATGGTGCCTAACCTTTATTTTTACACAAATTATATGTTTTCAAGTTGATTTACTTATAGGAATTCTTACTATGAATATGATTATAAACTATCTAGGGGTTTTCATGAAATGTGGACTGCTTAAGCATGTTTTGAGCTATGAATCTATGTTCTATGATGAGATTTGATGAAGTGTTTTAAAGTATCTTACATGAGGGTGTTACCAAGTGTTGTTGGGTTGATTTATACTAAGTTTTTTCAAATGATTCCACTCTTGAATTGCATGATTTTGAACTAGCATTACACACACGGCAAGTGTTTGATAAAATGTCCGGTTAAGAGTTTTTTAGTTATTAAAGGTCTATTGCATGACTTATAAGTTAAGCGACTTTATGATGATGAAATT